>CM040482.1:10976842-11032252 GCA_022758105.1 Pangasianodon gigas
TGGAGGAACTCTGTAAAAAATGGCTGTAATTCCTAAACGGTTAAAGCAATATTTTTGTTAAACCCCTTGAATTAAAGCTGAAAGTCTACGCTTCAGTCACATCTTGACTGCTTCATTTCAAATCCACTGTGGTGGTGTACAGAGGCAAAATTACCAAAACTGTGTCACTGTCCCAATATTTATGGACCTGACTGTATATTGAATTCAATTAGAGTTAGCATGCTAACTTGAGTTAACATTAGCAAGGACTGTCATGACATCACTTTTGAGCGCACTCGGACATTCAGCTGCTTGAAAGCCAAGTTACAACTCTATAAAACTCTTCGCCTACTTATACTATGCACTAAAAGTATGTACTCTTTTTGTGAAGAAAAAGTACATACTTTTACTTGTGTAGCAAAAGAGTATGCGAGTACTGGGACATACAAACTAACACGTCATGTAGCGGAAGAGAACGTTGTTGCCTAGTTACGCACGCTATCACCGTAAACAAACTCCTCGCTGCATTTCAGCTTTTCTTCATTCCTTATTCCTTATATCATTTATACTATATCATTTAATTTACCATTCCCTTGATTTATTTTTCTACATTTCATTTACACCTCTCTAAAACGCCTCCTTGAATTCTGCGAAGCAAACCATCACAAATCTCCTCCTCCCTCGTGCAAGGAATTGTGGGTAATATTAGCTGGAAAATTGTCCATGGTTCCACACTTCGAAAATCTACCGGAAATAATAGACCATCCGGGTACCTTTGGGATCCTCATTTCAACATACTACAATTTGGGACACACTCATTCTAATCTCGGATACTATTTAGGATGGATAGTAGGCGAATTGGGACGCAGCAATAATGATTTATGAGGCTGGGACGAGACATTGAGGGCGTGTCTATAAAATGATTGACAAGAGGCAAATCAAAATACAAACAAACCTTCCGGACCGGAAGTACGGTTTTCCTAAACTGTGTTCTTTTTTTTCAGCTATGTGATACACTTGTTCTGAGTCAATGGCTTAAACTATATATATATATAGATTATCATTTCTACATAATTTGTACTAGTAAGAAGTGAAAAATATTGACTGTTGCGCCTTATGGACCTTTCTGTATGCTTCAGTGTAAGCGCGTTAAGCTCTGATTGGTCCATTTTAAAGCGTTGAGTAATTCTGACCAATCACTGCCGCGCTGTTGAGTTTTACTTCATCTGTTGTTGAAACGAGAAAACTTCCGTACTTTATAGCTTTCCTGCTGTTTGACGCATTAAAAAAATGGGCGCTTGTATGGCTTTGTGCTCTCTGGCGAGCTGCGTAAGTAGCTTTAAAACACGTTTTTACCATTTTTGCTCGGTATACATACCCAGTGTCAGGTATTGTACCGTGTGGATAGTTGTATTACTTTTAATAAACTTTTCTGTGTTTGTTTTCTGTGACTAGCTCACTGTTTTTCCGGGTTAGCTTTAGTTACATGAACGAATTTACAGTGCTATTATATATATATATATATATATATATATATATATATATATATATATATATATATATAAAGGTTTTAATCACAGTCTAGGCCTGGGTCAAGTCAGAAAAGGTGAAAATGTTCAATGTTTGGATAATGCTACATCTGAATGTGGCTAAGTGATTAGCTTTCCTTGATTTATAGCTTGGCATATGACCATGACGTAGTTTCTCTGTAACTAACTTGTTTTTGTTCAAATCGAAATATCTTTATTTGTGACAGCAGAAATCTCAGTGAACCTCAGATGGCATGCCACTTTTATAGGTTCCTGTAAACTTTTTTCATGTCACATGAACTCAATGTGTGTGTGAGATACTGACTTTAGAGCCAGACCATTTCCCATAGTACACTTAGGCTGGATAATAATAAACATATTGAGGCAAATGAATGAATAATTTGGTGATCTGGATCGCTGTTGCTCCATTTCTCCTGTAGGCATCCTGTCTGTGTGGCTCTGCTCCATGCCTGTTAGCAGGATGTTGCCCCTCCGCTTTCAACTCCACCATCACACGCCTGGGTTTCTCCTTCTTCCTGCTGCTCGGCACCCTCGTGTCCATCATCATGATCCTGCCGGGAATGGAGACTCACCTGGAACAGGTACACACCCCTGTTTCTTCCTAAGTAGACAGGGAGTTAAAGGGATTACCTGTTAAATGACTGAGGTGGATGGTGGGGGCATAGATACTACTACTACTACTACTAATAATAATAATAATAATAATAATACACATTACTGACTAATTACTACTTGCACCTTTTATATTTGCACTGAGCTGGTCTCTACTTTCTCTACCTCATACCTTGCACATGTATATACATTAATATATATATATATATATTTATAGACATATTGCTATTTGCACTTCTGGTTAAATGCTAAACTGCATTTCCTTGGCTCTGTACTCATTCTCTGCACAATGACAATAAAGTTGAATCTAATCTAAGCTAATAATAATAATAATAGTCATAATATTATTAACTTATTCATCTTCAGTAACCGCTCCATACTGGTCAGGGCCATAGTAGACCCCGACCCTATCCCAGGATCACTGGGTGTGAGGTGGGAATATACCCAAGATTGGATGCTAGTCCATCACATGGCACCATACACATGGGCATTCACACACTCATTAATGCCTGAGAGGAAACCTGAGAACCTGGAGGAAACCCACGGGGAGAACATGCACAGAAACTCAGTACAGACAGTAACCCAAGGATCAAACCAGGGACCATGGAGCTGTTATTATTATTATTATTATTATTGTTATCATTATTATTATTATTATTATTAATTAGTTAGGCGAGAGGTGTATGCCTATTGTTAAATTTATAGCAATTTTTTTTTTATTGTTGAGAGGATTTTTAAAAGGAAACAAGTAGAACTCCAAGCCAATGGTCCAGTCTACTACTACTTGTTACTAATTTGTATGCCTGAAATTCCTTAAAATATACTTCAAACAAAAAGGAAGCTATTGAAGAAAAAGCATTTCTGACATTTGACCTTGCTGTAACCTTAACGCTGTTTGGATCAATTCCAAAACCTAATCAGTTCATCCGCTGTTCATCTACAGCAGACATGTCAAACTCAAGGCCCGCGGGCCACATCCGGCCCGTGATACAATTATATCCGGCCCCGGAGATAATTTCATATGTCTATTATTAATGGCCCGCCAGTAAATCGCACTCGCACCACTCATACTACAAATCCCACAATGCACTGCAACATCTGCCACGCAGCGAAGAGCTGTGAGCGCCAGCCGCTCCTCCCTGCTGCTTTAATGACACACTCATCAGTGGTCAGCGGTGAATGCATGGGTCAGCGCCTATACAGTGACATTCGAGCTAGCCGCCCTCCCAGAAATGGCCAAATGAAAAGTGGACTTTGAAAACAGGGGCTTTCAAAACAGGTGGGAGGCAGAGTACCTGTTTGTTGACATTGAAGGTAAACCTGTGTGCCTTGTTTGCGGAGCTAATGTGGCTGTAATGTCTGAGTCTGATGTCATGGCAGAATATGTTCACAAAAGCAAAATCACAACGTGAAGCTGCTGTGAAAGCTAGTTTTATAGTGGCAGAACAGATAGCCAAATCAGCCCGGCCATTTACCGAGGGGGAGTTTTTGAAGTGCTGCATAATTAAAGTGTGCGACGTTTTTATCATAGTCAGTTTTAAACTGTGGAATAAATGTTAATCCTGTTTGGCCTGCAACTTAGACCATGTTTTAAATTTTGGCCCCTTCTGTGATTGAGTTTGACACCCCTGATCTACAGTGATAATTCCATATAAATCCTACAAACACTCAACCATGCATTTTTGAGATATTGCGCTAACTAATAATCTCGGATGGACGGACTGACACACGCATACATGCACCGAAAACCTGAAAACATAAAACCATAATGCCTCTATAAAAAGCCTTCTGCTGTGTGCCTTTGTTTAATCCCGATCACCATTCATGCTCCACAGATACCTGGATTTTGTGAAAAAGGCATGTCCATACCTGGCTTTGAAGGAAAGGTAAATTGCGAGGTTATTGTTGGCTATAAGTCCGTGTACAGGATGTGTTTCGCTTTGGCCTGCTTTTTCTTCCTCTTCTCCATCATCATGATCCGAGTGCGCACCAGCAAGGACCCACGGGCCTCCATTCAGAACGGGTATGTTGCTCAATCTTAGTCTGGGTTCCACAATTACACGCATATTTTAACACTAATTCATAATCAGTGTTCATTTTGAGAAAACTAATACCAGGACTTACAATATAACTGGCACAAGCCACTATATTACAATATTTAAGTATTCCAGTATATTACAGTGCGAATAATGCTGCAGGCCTCTAATGACTGCCCTCTAATCGTTTTTTTTTTTTTTTTTTTAAGAAAAATCTATTTAGAAATGTATTGACATGCCTTATTCCACTCCAGCTCACGTGTGTTTCTGCATTGTGTGTCCTTCAGATTCTGGTTCTTTAAGTTCCTAATCCTGGTTGGAATAACCGTAGGAGCTTTCTACATCCCAGATGGCACATTTAACACAGGTGCAACTTTTTCAATTTTAAAACTCAGATTTTTAACCAGTGCGTAAAAATGCATTCACACACGTAAGCAGCAGAGTTTAACACAGTTGAGTGTGTTCTTGCAGTGTGGTACTATTTTGGTGCGGTTGGCTCCTTTATCTTCATCCTGATGCAGCTGATTTTGCTGGTGGATTTTGCTCACACGTGGAACCAGAGTTGGTTGGAAAATGCTGAGAATGGCAACAGCAAGTGCTGGTATGCAGGTAAGATCACCCAATGTACTGCCATGTCAGTCTGAAGTTGCTCTCAGGTCCTACTTACAAACAGTAGGCTGCTGTTGATGTCATACAGATGTGGATAATCGCATTTTACGTCCTTGTTCTCTCCATCCTCACCTTACTTATGCAGCTGATGCTCACCCAAGCCCCCATTGCCACACTACTGTCCTAGAAAGAACAGCTTTCACTTTGCCAGGGCAAGGATCTCAGGAAAGCTCTTAGATAACTGTATGTACCACTGCCAGCCATTACCACAGATAATTGTCATCAAGATAGGCAGAGGAAAATGGCCATGAGGCCAGAGAGTTTTGTGAATGAGCTGCTGAAACATTACAAATTGGCGGAACATAACAGCAATTGTGCTGTCGTCAGGAGATCACGAGTTTGAATCCCGACGATGCCTCAGCCATCCATGGCTGGGACTCTAGAGAGCAAAATTGCGCTCTGGTTGAGAGGGATGACATTACTCTCTCACCCTCGTCAATCAAAGTGACACTAGCCAATCATGGCATCTGCGAACACATGTTTGCAGAAGAGGGCAAATAGCGCTTTTCCTCCAAGTGCCCTGTGACACAGCATGAGCAGCAGTTCAAAAAGACATGTTTGCTTCACATGTCGTGGAGGAAGCTGTCATAATTGTGGAGAGTTAGTGAGTGGGTGTGAATTGGGAAATTAAATTAGGGTGAAAAAGACTTACTTCAGAAGTAAAGTAATACCTCCAAGCTTTTCAAATATTAGGGAAATAATAAATAGATAAGAGTTATTTTAACTAAAATGTCTTAAACCTGGCCAATTAATACTGAATATGTATAAGTAATCAAGTAATTTTAAACCATCTTGTTCATGATGGTTAGATAAATTATTTTTTAAGTAAAGCCATAAAAAATCAAATAATATGATTAGTTTGTAACAACCTTTTGTACAAACTAAGATGCCTGAGAAATTGTTCCTCCTGATCTAACCATGCACTGAAAAGGCATAGGAGTACTCTGATGTGGACTCTGTCGCCCCCTTGTGTGCAGAGGCGTAAAGCCACCGGAGTAACACTGTGACTGCAAGCTTGCAGAGATTGTCCTTTTCATTTGTGTGGTTGTGTGAAGTATGCTTCAAACCTTGGTCTCTACAGGGGACCAGAGTGAGTTTCCTGATCATATTTGACTTACCTCCAGTCCCAGCTCCTTCCTTGTTCTTCCTCCACAACAACGACCACCACTCTTCAGGATTTTAAGAGATTGAAGTTGTATATACGGAGTGCATTGCCTATACCTCATATTCGACCTTAGAAGACCCTTGCCACTAGAGCTTGATATGGGGCTTAAAATAACTGCATTATGTGACCCAATGTGTGGAGTTTCGCTCTCAGGTTCAGAGCACATGACAATTTGTTTTGCTGTGTGTAGGTCCCTCCTGACACTGTTTTCAGAGGACATCCAAGATGCCCCAGGGCTTCCACCCATACAGTAACTGAAACAGGGAAAACCCCATGGAGGCTCTATACAACAAGGGCTGTATACAGTTATCCAAATTTCTTGTGTGCTTGCAAATAAACTTATAACTTACTGAATCCTATTTTTGAGGGGTTGACTAAATGGCTCGTCCACACCTTCCATCTGTTGTGGATCAACCTAAAGGTCCATAATTTATACAGTTTACACAGTTTCCGTGACACGAATGCAGTGCTTTGTCAGTCAGAATCTGGCATTACGCCTTGCTTTCACAAAGGTGGGCTCTCGCATACCCCTTCCAATTGTCCTATGAGGTCCATTCGAGTTCTTTCAAAGAGACTACCGTTATGGGAAGTGATGATTTTGGGTTGATCGAAGGGTTCACAAGTTGACATTCACAGCATAATGCACACTTCCTGTGTACATCACTGTGAATGCCCTGCCAATAGAAACAGGCCATTAGATGATTCATTGACTTATCCTTCCCTAAATGTCCAGCCATGGGCTTATGATGAGTCACATGGTAAAGCATTTCTCAACTTGAACCAACAGTTGGGTGATTTCCTTTATTAAAACCTTCATCACACTGAGTAATAGAGTTCTAGTATTGTCAGGTCTTATTGTTGTGCCACAGAGTTATAAAATGATGATGTTCGTGTGTTTTCTCTGCAGCTCTGTTGTCCTTTACATTCATTCACTACGCCTGTGCCTTTGCTGCGATGGTGCTGTTTTACGTGTACTACACACAGCCTGATGACTGCACTGAACACAAAGTTTTCATCAGCCTCAACTTTATCTTCTGCATCATAGTGTCTGTCGTCTCGATTCTCCCAAAAGTACAGGTAGTACCCTCGCTCCTAACCTCTCTGTGTCATGAAAGGATTAAGAGCATTAACACACTGTATAAATAAGTAAGTGATGAAACACAATGGGTCATGCTGTTGTAGGAAAATAAACAGTGATGGGGTGGTGTGATGTGGTCAGACGTGAAGTAGTGTTCTCTCACCACCCCAAAGAGGATTATTTTCCAATAACAGCATAATAAAGCCTGTCCATAGCAAAGCTTTTTAGATAGCAGTAGGTTAGTATGTTCTCTCTAACTGTTGTGTTAGTTTTGATATACTAGCCATATACAGTATTTGAGATATTATTCATATTTCATCTGTTTTTCTGCATGCGTGAACAGGAAGCTCAGCCTGCCTCAGGTCTGCTCCAGTCCTCTCTCATCTCTCTGTATACCATGTATCTCACCTGGTCTGCTATGAGCAACAACCCCAGTAAGTCACACTTGCACCCACTTGTAACTCCTTTGCTAGATATTGTATGGTATCTGCCTGAGGCATAAATACGAACACTTTGACAATAAGATCACTTTAAGCCCTGGAGGGATTTTATTTACAAAGACGAATGGGATTGTAAAAAGGGATAGCCTTGGGGTAGGGACGCAGGGATTGGTGAAGAAGCAGGTATGGAGAGCGTGATTGTTTTGGAGCGTGGGTTGTTGGCTCAGTGCTGGCTTTTATGTTAGGCAAGATGAATTTTAAGGTGCATAAATGAGCATGCAGGTCAGTAATACAGGCTGCCATTCAGGAGTGCCTAAAGGTCATTAAGATCCTCAGATGCTCATGTATTTTATGTACTTGTTTTTTGTGTTTAGAGTATTGGCTGTAACTCCCAACAAAGTTTGTTAGACAGTTTTTGTCTTACAAAGTTTGTAAGTCACCACCAAGAGGATGGCGTCTAGATTTCCAGTATGGTTTTGGGTGCTTTAAGGCGCTAGCCGTGGTGCTGAACCCACAGTCATGGCACTCCATGTGTGATGGTACCCCTGCAGGAACTTACAGCATGCACTTCAAAGTTGTAGGACAAACTGATTTGTTTGTATTGAACTGACGTCAGCAGAAATCCCTATTAACATTTGTCTAAGGGTTCTAATCAGCTGGTATGTAGAATGTTGTTTTGTGTTGAATACAAAATGGATTTTGTACATTTATTACAAAGAAAATTAAATAACCATATTTGCCCCACAAATACAAGCAAGAATTCTCTTGGTACACATACTAATATCCGTTACTAAGCAGACAGTAATGGTTGCTGGGTTTAGAGCTATTTTGGATGTGCTGTAACTGGGCAGAGTAAATAAGAAGCTTCTTATTTTTGGAATTGTTTAAACTTGGAGGCAGGTGCTGATATACAGGCATGCAGTTATTACATGAAAAAACAAAAACCAGGCATATGAAGAGACAGTGGGTTGCAAATGAAAATTGTTTTACTGATTTAATTATGGATGATTGTTTCAATTTCTCACAAAGCAATATCCTCTGTTGCCTTGATTTAGACCGGAAATGTAACCCCAGCCTGCTACAGCTGGTTACCAACAACCCCACCACCACCGCTGCCCCGGCCCCCACCATCCCCCCTGGGCAAGTCCAGTGGTGGGATGCACAAGGAATTGTGGGATTGGTCATCTTCCTGTTTTGCACACTGTATGCCAGGTGAGCATGTTTTACAAGCTCTAAATTTAAAGCAATAAAATTTGTGGGTAGTTAATGTAAGTTTATTACTGAGTGTAATTTCTGGCCATAAAACCATTCATGATCCACTGCAAGCACAAAATGGCTGTGAGCAGGAAGCTGGTTTACAAATGTAAGATTTAAATGACTGTTTAGATAGATAGGTTTTTAAACATTATGACTACATGTTATTTGTTGTTTAACCATATTTTAGCAAGAACCCTTCTATCAAACACTTGAGCTGGAGTTCTAGGTGCCTGTGAAGAGGTGTAACAGTCATTTAAATGTAGGGAGAAAACGGATAGGTGGTGTGTGCAAAAACTTTGTCACAGGGAACAAAAGGGGGGATATATGGGTTAGCTAGAGGGAAGGTGGTCTTTTCTTTGCAGAATTCAGTTATTCTATGCAAATACTTAATGGAAGGAAATAATGATTAAAATAAAAGGTCAGATAGGACCTGTTATAAGAAAAAACCCCAGGAATGTGTAACCAAGTGGTCTCATACATGAAGAGCCTATGGTTTTAACTGTGTCGTAATTACATCTTAATTGCTTGCATTGCATTGTACACCTTCACCTGGCAGCTCTTTGTTAGAAACGTTGTCAAAACTTTGTACAGACTTCAAATAAAATCATTAGACCTGTGTCGTGGTCCCCATGGTGACAAAGTACAGTGTGCTTGTGTTTATTTTAGTTTTTGCTCTAGTCCCTATTTTGGTTTTTGCCTCCGCCCTGTTTTGTCATTGGTTTGTTTTCCTATGGTGTGCACCTGTTTTTTGTTAGTTCTAGATTAATTTGTCCTGCTGTTTCTTGGGAAGTCTTCTGCAATGTGCAGGTGAATGATGCGGGACACAAGTTTTAGTACTCTTGTGGGAAATCCAGGAACCGTAGTAAGTTTCTATAATGGGGTAAAAACACTGGTTAGATGGAGTTAAAACAGGGCAATCTATAATCAGTATATGAGGTACACAGGCGAAGGTCAAAACCAGGACGTACACAGAAACAGGACTAGGAAGCCTAGGCTTGGGCTTAAAGATACATATATACATGATAAAACTTCTGACAAACGCCATGAGAACAGCAGGGTACACATAGACAAACTAATCAAGATCTAACACAAAACAGGTGCACACCATAAGATAACAAACTAGTGACAGAACAGGCACAGGACTAGAACAAAAACCAAATCAAACATAAGCACATGGTGAAAGGGGAATCTGTGACAACCATAAAACAAATACCTTTTAAAATCAGTAATCAGAAAATTGAAACTGGAGGTTTTGTTGAGTAATTAGTGGATTCAGCATGGTTAGGACATTTCCACTTAAAATTAAATTCACATATTTATTATTTTACCCTTCAACATGTTTCTCGCAGCATCCGATCATCCAATAACTCTCAGGTGAATAAGTTGATGCAGACGGAGGAGAGGCAGGAGTTGGCGCTGGACAAGGACGCAGAAGTGGGGGAAGATGGAGTGAGACGTGCTGTGGATAATGAAGAGGATGGAGTGAGCTACAGTTACTCTTTCTTCCACTTCTGCCTCATTCTGGCTTCTCTTTACATCATGATGACCCTCACCAACTGGTATCAGTGAGTATCAAATCAAGAGTCTGAGAGCTGGTTTAAAGATGTTACTCTAAGTATGTAGCTAAGCATACAAAGCAACATACAGTATAGTAAAAAAGAAGAAATCTTTTCTATGAGCAGATGTACATAAACACTACAAGCCTTTGTATATAAACACTACAAAATGCATTAGCACGGTTGGAGCCATAACCGGGACAGCTGGAAATCTGTCCAGAATTGGACCCATAAACATATTACCACTCTGCACAGTAATAGTGAGGGAAGTAAAGAAGACCCCAGGGATGTAGTTAATTCTGTTTCTCAGAGCATATCACATAATGCTGCTTATAAGTCTAAGCATAACTGAAACTAGAACTAGAGTCCACAATCTTTTTTGTTTATTAACACCATCAGCAAGTTTAGAATATGTAATGTAGGTTACAGTGGTGAATCAGTGATATCCAGGGGGAAGAATGATGGGATTTTGCATTCCACTGTATAGTAGGTTATTTTACGCTAAAACCTGCTTGCCTCTGCCAGGAAGTTAAGACTTGGGCATAAATAGAGGTTTCAGCAAGACAGTTATCCCAGACCTACATTCAGTTCTCTCGAAGCTTCACCAGTTAATAACTGTAGACAAAGCAATGATTTTGAAATCAGTGTTTTTTATGAAAATATGCCTTACTTTAAAAATATTTTCTTAGCGTTTAGTACTATAGAAGTTAGTGGACGAGTATGGGACAGGGCAGTACTGTTAGCCTGGAGTAAAAATACTATATTCATATGATCAGAAATGAACATTATCGTAGCTTTGACAAGCAGACAAGCAAGTGCTATTTACAAACTGAATGACATGTAATTACTTCTTCATAAGGATGTACTTACAAGCATATATTTTTAAGGCCTGAGAGAGAGGTTAAGCTAAAGATTTTAGCTTAGGAAAAACTGTACAGCACAGAAACACTAATAAAACAAACTAAAAAAAACTGACCACCCCACTTCAGGCTTCGACTAAAACTCATAACTTGAAATTTCTGACCCCTCAACTTGGAATTCCTACTCTGAAAGTTGGAAGGTGTCCTCAGCCCCGAGTTCAGCCTATGACATCATGTCAACATGGCCGCTCACACCATCAACAATAAATAAAAAAAATAGCTTCACTTCTTATTTAAATGAGTTTATGGTAATATTTACTTTAGATCAATCGACATGGCCACATTTGATGGTTAAATCTATAACATTGACCATACAGTTGACTGTTTTGAGCAACAATGTTAGTTGGCTAGCAGGTTGCTATAAAGTCATGCTTTCATGAAGGTGTCCGTGTTTTTTCCCCATGTGTTGAGCTTGACGATTACGTAATTCCGAGTTCAGACTTCCCAATTCCAAGCAGATGCAGCATAATTTGACTTGTACAACAAAGCAATGACACACAAACACAGAACTAAGTAAGGAATGCTTACCAATAGATTGAAAATAGAAACTAAATAAAACTATTTAAAAAAACTAAAAGAAATTATTTAGAATTGTAACAAAGTTATGTAAAGGTATGATTTTTAGCTGTTTTTCTCATTTTTCTCTCTCTTTTTTTTTGGTCTCTCTTGTATTTCTCTTTCATTTTTTGTTCGTGAAAGGCCTGACACAGACTACAAGTCCATGAAGAGCACTATGCCTGCAGTGTGGGTGAAGATCAGCTCGAGCTGGCTGGCCTTGGCGCTATACCTCTGGACTCTTGTGGCTCCTCTGATCCTCACCAACCGAGACTTCAACTAGACAGCAAAGAAATCATTCCACCGCACGTTCTTGTCCGTTTGACCCCATCCATGTGGTATACTAAAACTTACACCTAGCATCTTTCTTTCTTTTGAAAAACGTGTTTCCAGGAAGGAAATTCATAACTATACTATACCTGAATCAAACATATAATCGGATCGAAACAACCCAGATTGTACACTACAGGCCTGCTTTTTGATGAGGAGAATCAACTGGCAGGGTAATTTGGCTCAATATCAGCCGTATTGTATGATAACCTAAGAGATTTTGTCAAGGACTGTGAGAAAATACATCCAAAGTAGAATCCAAAGAACTCAAAATCAGTAACCTGATTTTTCCATTGCCTCAAATGTGCTGTCTAATATTCACTTAACTCTAAGAGTCTTTTATTATTAGAAAGAGTATGGAGCTCTGAGAAGGACACTATGCTTGTTAATATACAAAACAACCTGTAATTATAGCGTGTTTCACATGTAAGAGCTAAAACAATCATGCTTTACCCAGTTTAAGTTTTCAGTCTTCATTGTTTTCACTCTGATCAGTAATGTCAAATCACACCTGCTGTATGGTGTTAGTAAAATCTTCCTCTGATGATTTTTTAAGAGATGTTTTTGTAGTACACTTTGACCAAAGAGAAAGCAAGTGCTTTTTATACTGAACTTTTTACTTTGAAGGAACAAAATTGTGGGTTTTACACTGATTTTACTTGTATTTTATTCTGCAGAAAATATTATTAAAGCTTTTCACTGTACATTTTTCTTGAGGTTATTCATGTTAAGCTGCATTGCTGTGTCTTTTTTTGGGGAAATACACTGGGTTTCCTTTAGGTGGAGCTTTCTGTAGGTTCAATCCTACATATTAGGTCACCTGAACTGTGTGTGTGTGTGTGTGTGTGTGTGTGTGTGTGTGTGTCTGAGAGAGAGAGAGAGAGAGAGAGAGAGAGAGAGAAACATTATATTGGCCTGAATCCTCATGAAGTCGTAGCCATGTATGATTACACTACAATAAGCTACACTATAGTAGCAGGGTGTTTCCTTTCATCTCCCTTTCTTTGTCACATGACCATCGCAGCTCAGTCCATAATCACAGAAAATCCCTACTTACTCTCACTTACACGAAAACACGAACACCTTCTTGGCAAGAGCTGCTTTGGGGAATGTGATTTTCCCCCTCGTAAGATTGGCATGGGCTGGGGCGAGCACAAGACCCACATTCATACCACTGTACTGCTGAGGAGAGAGATTAAGAGAGAGCAGGAAGACTGCTGATCCACAATCAGCCCTTCTGGTTCTTTTTTTTTTTTTTTTTTTTTTTAGTTCTGATTGTAGTAAAGACTTTTCAAACAGCTACTTTTTAGGGTCATATTCAATACCATATTTCTGTGATTAAATTCAAACTGATTTGATACATGCAGCCCTGTGTGTGTCTGTCTGTATGATAGAGTGACTATTCAGTATGTAGCTCAAATACGATTGAATGTTTTTTAGAGCTGGAATGATTAGTAAACATGATTGATTATGAAAATGTCAATTGTGAAAAATTAACGTGGATTGTTACATTTGACACATTATTTACTGAAGATCCTAGACCTAAGATTAAAGAAAATTACTACCATACTGGGTCCACAGCATTGCAGCACAGGTTTGTAGCTCTATGACTGCAAAACATGAAATTGTCATAATAGTAAACAAATTTGATAAAAAGAAAGACGCATTTAAATCCACAAATTTCACGTTTCTTATGGTTTTGTTTAAAGCAAATTTCTTATCTGTAATTTAAATTGGTTGTTCTTGTAACGGAATAATCATTAGATTAGCACTAGGGGAGAAAATCAGTAGAGTAACAAGATGTTAAATGTTAAGTTGTTCATTTAAAAAAACAGCATATGATTGTTATAGCTGTTCCTCATTTCTAAGCCAATTAACTGATTATTAATTCACATGATTAATTGACTGTTAAAATATTAGGGATTTATTTCAGTGCTTTTTTTCTTAAACAAAAAACTGAGACTGTAACTGACTACATTAAGTATTTAAAAAAAAAAATCCTAATTCATTACATTAGTAGTTTCAGGATCTCAAATTCTGACTGATTGCTTCTCATCAGCAGTGAAAAACGTGAGCGTGTCACCTTTATCAGCCAAGCATAACAGGGATTGTCGTTTTTCTGTCTGCAGATTAAATATGATTGTCTTAGTAGTAGCTCGTAGCTCCACCTCCCAAGATTTCACCATCTGTGCAATTCCCTTTCCCTTACATGTCATCTATATATAGTCTATGTATAGATCTTATCACTTCCTTTGTCTAGCTCAGTCTCTCTGTCCGTCCCTCACTCTTTGGTGACCTAGTATTCACCACTCTTCCGAGTGTCCATGGTGGTGTCCCCCTCACACCCAGCAGGAAACAGCAGGCAACTGTAATTCTGTTATGTAACCATTGACTCCACTACAACATGGACCACAGTGGGGGGTGTTTGCTGCTTGCATAAGGGATCTTGCCTGTGCAGGAAAAAAAGGGCACTGCAGGGTATTGTGGAACAGGTTGTACTAAGTCTATTTGTGGTTTTTTGAAAGCATCTCCACGGGGAAAGGCTCAAAAAGGGAAACCCAGGCAGGACAGCTCCTATAACTGCCTTCACACACAGCATAAGGCCATCATCGTGCCTAACTCCCTGGTTCCTATGACACTGAGGAATGGAATCATGGGAATTCAGGTGGAAAAACAGAACTCACGCACCCCGGTGATGACAGAAATAATGCGTCTCAGTGGTGTTCATTACGTGTTTTAGTGCTTGCTGGCAATCAACAAAACGGCTGGCGCATGAGGGAGAGACTCTAAAGGGATCTTGCCATAGACGTAGACAGTGCAAGTGCATAAAAATAGCTGACCATTTTTAGTTTGGGTGTCACCAGATGTAGCCCACTGAAAAGATGACATTGACTGCATTAGTGTAAAGTTATGAATTTGGGAGACACCTTTCTCCAAACTGAGGCAAGTACAGTCCAAGCATACATCAGTGACAACAACAACTTTAATACAAAGTGCTTTATGAGTGTTTTACATTCAGGAAGAATGCAAGGATCCCCAACCATTCAACAATATAAAAGAAGAAGCTAAGAATCACAATATTTTGTAGTGTAATGTACTAAGGCAAAGACCGGGGGGTATTCAAGTGAAATTTCTAAAGGTCCGGCTACAAAAAATTCCTTGCTCACAAAGGTCGGGATAAACTAACTGACTGATGAATGCCAATCAATTAATCAAACAATTAATCATGGTTTGTTTCATAGTGGTGCTCTGTGTTAACACTTCTGATTAGTGCCATGGACATTGTTTTTGTCTTTGACTGCTTTTAAACACAGTGTGTCATTAATTCACTAATCAGACCAGAAAGTGTAAATAAGAGAAAAATCGATCGAGGTCTGAAAACTCTCAACTTTCTGAACTAATGTCTCTAGCCCAGTAGCTAGTCTCTGGACTGATTAATTAAGTATATAATATAAATACATTCATATGATTGGATAAGCTGCAACAGAGAATCTGGTAGAGAATCCCGAGCTCATGTTAAGGAGACTAGTCACTGAACTACAGCCAGGTTTTATTTTTTTTCATACGTTTATCAGCTCTGCTACGGTGCTTGGTTCGGTCCGATGAAATACATTGTTGGGTCCGTATCCAGCCCTCAGTCCATCCTTTACCGACCCATGGAATAGAGGAAACTTCATTGCGTCCCCAGGAGCTAAAAGATACAGTGGCCCTTATTCATCAGAATTGCATAGAAACAGGTGCACATAACAGCATATGAACAAATCAGAGTTTGATTCAGGAAACCCAGAACGAGTGTGCTGGGCCCACTAGGGTTCCCCTGTGTGCAAGGAAACATTATGAAGTGCTCTAATGGGTGTCGTTCCAGTGAAGAAAACGAGATGTAGTGCCCTATGCAGTGGGGGTCCTAGTGGCATGTAGGAGCACATAGAGGGCACTTCATCTCATTTCATGCAAGAAAAAAAAAAACGCCCACTGCATATAGGATATGCCCTTTATATTTTTATTTTTTTACCCCTGCCCCTCATACATCCTGTTTCTGCCCCGATCCAAAACGATGGCTCTGCTTTGGCTGGATGGAATATAATGTCTTATGACACAAAACTGAGTGTAACTCAGAGGGAACAGATTTCATAAGAGCTGACTGTATGTGCGTGGGCGCAATTAGGTGCGTATACACAATAGTGTGAAGTGATTATTAAAGAAAAAGTCCACGCTGCAACTGTATGTTTATATTGAACTATTTGTCATGTGCTTAGTGATTTTGGTGCTAATTTGTTGGTTGATACTTTATTACTTTATTTTTGCTGTTCCTGTTAGAAGTTAGCAGTTGTCTGCCTCACTGATGTCACAGGGAGACATTGCTAAGACATGTACAATGATGTTTAATAGGAAAAAAAATTGATAATGGTAAGATTTTGTTGTTAGCTACTAAAAGCAAAAGAAAAAGAGCTTTCTTTCTTACCACTTTTCAGTGACATTCAATGTCCTATCAATGAGAAATCCAATGTAGAAGTAGTGGAGACTTCTACAGCAGCTACACGATACAGTTACGCTATGTTACAGCAGAGACTCGGCTCGGCTAGTTAGCGACCTGCAAGCTGACGAGCACGGTGGCCTTGATGGTGGTATTAACATGAAAGATGAAGTTTTGGAAGCTGATCAGTTTGTACAGATGAGGAGGTGAAAGAGCTGGATTAAAGTGCTGCCACGTCGCTTTCTTTAAGTAGAGATGAAGCAAGGGCTAATCCCATTGTCGCCACCGTCAGCGAGTAGTCATATGGCATTAACCAAATTAAACAAAAAATAGACCAATGTTGAGGAATATTGTTTAAACCAAAAAAGTCAACTTAGAAGTTAATCGTAAAATAAATATCATGTATTGTAAATCAATGAGAAGATGAACAATGAAATGAAGTCGATTAGGCTTTTAGATAGTTACTATCTATTGGACATTAGCTGTAGAATGAACTTGCACGTAAGCAGTTCTCAGAACAATTATTTTAGCTAATAATGAACTCAGCCCATTGTGAATGAAAATCAACTGCATGAAGATTTCGCCAGTTTTCCTTTCTACTCTACTGATTTTTCCCATAGTCCCTACTTTTATAAGCCAAACTTAATCACTTTATACCCAGGGATGTTAAAGATCTTGACGTACTTTCAGCTTAACAAAGTTGGCAAGGGTTAGAGGCTCACACACTCTCTGTGGTTTTGTTTTGGCTGTCGCATAATGAATGCTCCAATCACAGTCTTCGTCACGTAGCGTGTTTTTCCATAGAGTTCACCCAGCTGCCATGTGCGCAACATGCCGATTGAAGCCTCCGCACAATGGCTGTGGTTGTTTGTTTTCTCTGCAATTATATCATATTGTTCACCAAAGCCACACAAACGTTTCCGCAAGAGGTAAGGCCTTTAGAAACTCACATCAATGGCACTGCGAGAGAGAGGTAAAGTGCTAGATGTAATTGAAAATCGCTGATTGATGGATACATTTGAATATAAAGTTAACATATCTGATGACTTTATATAATTGATATAAACTATTAACTATTGGGCGTTTTGTGTTTTATCAGCCTCATATGTGCTTTTCAATAAATCTTCAATAAATTGTATTTTTCTGAACGTATACTGTGGGGAAAAAAAGGTCTAAAATGCGAATTCACTTTTTAAAATCTGAAGTTTTTTTTATATTTTTACCTTGAAATTTCATTGTAAAACAATACTTCATTTGGCCTTAGTAACTGCTTTTTCCTGTTCAGGGACACGGTGTATCTGGAGTCTATCCCAGTAACACTGGGTGCAAGGCAGGAGAATTCACTCTGGATGGGACGCCAGTCCCACGTGCACACACCTATTCAGACACTCATTCACAACTAGAGACAACTTATCTTAGCCAGTCCTCCTACCTGCAGGTTTTTGGTCAGTGGGAGGAAACTGGAGAACCTGAAGGAAACCACATGAACATGGAGAGAACAAGCGAAACTCTGCACAGACTGTAAACTGAGCTCAGGATCAAATCCAGGACCCTGGAGCTGTGAGGCGGCAAAGCTACCCACTCCACAATCGTGTCACCACATTTAACAACCTTCCTTCTACCTTCTGTCTACCTTCTGCCCCTGGTTACAACACTGCATGTAGTTAATGTCTGTAATATTAACTGCTAATGTTATCTGATGTTAGTCACAATATCAGCTTTCCGCTGCACTGAAGACTTTCTGATGTGCCAGAATGTTTATATGCTGTAAAACTAGCGAGTACAGTAGACATATATTGTACCTGTATTGTACACTTTTCATTACTATCATGGATCATATATAGATCACTCACAAGTAAGAACCTTCCCCTTTCACCCCCATGATCACCATTGTTCCCAAAACCAATCACTGATCACCATTGTTCCCAACAACCAATCAGTGATCACCATTGTTCCCAACAACCAATCAGTGATCACCATTGTTCCCCAACAACCAATCAGTGATCACCATTGTTCCCAACAACCAATCAGTGATCACCATTGTTCCCCAACAACCAATCACTGGTCACCATTGTTCCCCAACAACCAATCACTGGTCACCACTGTTCCCAAAACCAATCACTGATCGCCATTGTTCCCCAACAACCAATCACTGATGACCATTGTTCCCAAAACCAATCACTGATCACCATTGTTACCCAATGACCACCGTTGGTCGCAACAACAACACACTTTTTGGTTCTTGAGTTTAAACTATATTCTTGTTTACATTTCCAAGTAATAAAAAGCAAGTTACTCCTTCCAAAATGTTTTTCCATCATGTCTACTTCCCGACTTCTCGCTACCACTGCTTCTTTTTGCCTGCATTCTTGATAGAAATCATCTTGTTTGGTAAATACTGTATGTAAATAGTACGTTTTTGGTGCCATGGCCAAAGACTTCTTTCTGTAAGAAATGTTTATAGAATTATTTTCTGTGCTGATAAAACTCTATTCTATTCCTTTCTTGTTCCTGTAACACGGTTTGATATGCAAATGATCATGACGTTACAATAAATATGCTGATGTAGTCTATGACGTCACCTGGTGACATCTAGCGACTCTTTCAGCATGCATTAGCTACACTCTCCTGAAAAGAGCAATGGCAACACTGAGCCCATAGTACATATTCCAGCTCATGTGGCTCAGAGTCACACTAGTCCTACACTAACAGTACAGCACTGACGGGATCATACAGCAAAACAGTACACACAGTGAGAACTGAAATGACCTTACACACACACACACACACACACACACACATTGCACTGAAAGCACTGACAGCCAGTGCACAGAGGGGGCGTGGTTTCCCCATGCTCGAGCAGGCCAGCAGAGCTGAGTGAGATTGCAGCTCTGCTTACTGTGCCAATAAAGAAGACAGGAGGTGGGAGGCATGGCCGACCATCCGCTACAACTGCTTCTCCGGACTCTGGCTTTGACCTAAATGCAATAATGCACAGGCATTGCGAGGCAAGCAGGACATCTCCAGGGAGCACAGCTGCGCTTTCAGGTACTGCTTTTGAATTCCTGCTTCATGATTACTCAGTGTAAGGTGGCTGACAGTGTACTGCGGATAGTTCAGATCGGACAGTCCCGCATGGTAGGAAGGTACCAAAGAGACTCCTTTGCTTTGCCCTGAATGCATGCTGCCTTATTCACACCACTTCACTTCACACCACTTCACTTCACTCACTCACTCAGTCAGATTGCAGGGTTTGCTTTCAGGCGACTATTAAAGCACAACACCAGCACGCGCCTTTCTGGAGTAATGGGGTTAAAAACAGATGATTGGGTTCATTGTGCAGTCCAGAACTTCCTGAATGAAGCTGAGAGCAATCCTTAACCGGTTGGATGAAGCTGCTTATTTCAGAGCATCAGCATTTAAGGGAACAGTATCATGCTGGTTAGAAGCGCGTGAAAGCATTGTTTGAAAACAAAGGACATTACAGTCATTTAATATAAATAAACAGTGCACGAGGGAGTGCATGAGAGTGAGATGTGGAAGATGATGCTGATGATGGTGGCTTGGGTTTTTTTTTTTTTTTTTTTTTTTTTTTTTTTTTTTTGCAGGTAGGTGTTGCGGGATCCAGCCGCGGGGCACCATGGGGCTCCTCTCCGCATTGTTCGCGCGAGCCGAAATTATCAATAGCGTTACATAAGCGCGAGCGCGACTGGGGTTCGGCTTAAAACGCACGGATTGATATATCGATACGGAAATATGGTTATGTCACAGCGTGCATGAGTCTACTACACGCAAGCATGCTTGTGCATCACTGTTTATTTTGCAGTGTCTTTGTTAGACTAGTCACACTTGGTCAAATTTGGCTGAGAACAGAAATTAGAGCTGCTTTCTTTCATGCAATCTATAATTTGTGTCTGTCAGTGCTGTGGATGTGTATGCTGTTCAGTACAAATGCTTCAGTTGTACTAATACTCATTAGTCGTGTGTCCTTACAGGAAAAAGCACACAGGCGATACTGATCCCTTGTAAAGGTACACACTGAAAAATTCCAGCTTGGTCTGACCAGCAACCAGCTGGCAAAGTTGCGTTTAAGGGATTTTCCAGGTTTCCTGACTGCACTAGATTGATCAACAAATGTTTGAGATTTTCTAATGACCTCACTGCACTAGTAGCGGTTATCCAGAAACGGTTTCCAGCTACCCGCACTTAAAGATGGCTACCAGTTTGTCCAGCTCTGGCAACTGGCACATCAGACTAAGCTGGGAGGATGTTTGCGAAGTTTAATGTTGATGCTTCGGTCATGCTGCTTCGTTGCCCGTGGTGTCCTTTATACCTAGGCTAGCACACAGCCGATACTGTTGGTCAAACAATCCCTTGTAAAGGTACACTCTCAGAAGTCCTTGTCGCTGGGGTTGACTCTTCTGTACCGTCAGTGTGTAACATTCACCTGGAAGCATGGCTATAGTGTACCTTTAAAAATGATTTAAGGGACATTTTTAATTGGACCATAATTAGCATAATTAGGCTTGTTTTTAGAGTAAGGCTTTAAATGTACGCTACATGCCCCTTTCTAGGTAAAAGATACACACTTATGGTACAAAAGGTGCACGCTTGAGGGTGCTACCTCAGTGCCAAGGAAAGGTAAAGTTTTCTGAGAGTGTAGAAAAGACACGAGTGCATAGACAGGTCCAAGAGTTTCCTCGTTTTTCAGGATGAGTGTAAGCTGTCATCCAGAAGGAAAGCGAGACAGAGGGTAAGTCAGGACAAATAAGGCACTAGTTCCGAAATCTTAGCAGAGGCTAACAGCAAGCTGGATGTGGTTGACATTTCTGGTTTCCCGACTGAGATGATTAGCACGGTGTCAGATTAAGATGCGTGATTTTCTGTTCTACAGTATGGTGCTTTTGTAATACGACATACTGATGCTGATTATTACTGGATTACAAGAAACCAGTTGTTATAGGAACATAAAGATGTGCTACCTTTATTAACAATCACTGGTATAGTTTGTGTACAATATCTGGTAATAAATTAAGATCACTGGTAGAGTTTGTGTACAATATCTGGTAATAAATTAAGATCACTGGTAGAATTTGTGTACAATATCTGGTAATAAATTAAGATCACTGGTAGAGTTTGTGTACAATATCTGGTAATAAATTAGGAGTACAATATAAATCAAACTTCTACTTTGTTAGATTTGGGTCTGATATATTTTTATTGCCGTTTTAATTTTACGTTGACCTCATCTGGCTGACACTTTCGTCCAAAGTGACTTACAACTGAGCAGTTGAGGGGTTAAGAGTCTTGCTGAAGGATCCAACAGTAGCAGCTTGGTGATGCTGGGATTTGAACTCATGACCCTCTGATCAGAAGCTCACTGAGCCACCACTGCCCCTTTGTAGAAAAAGATGGACAACACATATTTATTTTCTTTATATAGGTATCTTCGAAACCCCCTTTTTTAAGCACTGAGTACTGTTGTCTCTTTGGTTAGTAAAAAAAATAAATAATTAGAGGAGCTACTAATTATTAAGTCATGATCACCTGAAATGTCTGCCTTGCTATTTTCTTACTGTTGTAAAAAAAAATAGCTAACTAACATTATCTTTACATCGAATGCCAAAATCATAGTCACAAGAAACATACACTGTGGTTTGTATCAGCCAATCAATTAATCTACACGCTACCAAAAAAGTAAACGTCTGACTGATATTTTACTTTCATATCAGTACTACATGCGTAAAGACTATTTTTATACTGTACTTTTGCTCAGATAAACCAGCGTCTACGAATAAGTCAGTTGATCAACATTAAATATATTTCACTCTAGTTGTACAGAGTTTATTATTATGCTCAAATGGACCAGGCTGCAGACCGAACATGCATTTTATGTTAAAATTTGTATTAAATTAGGTTATACTTTCAACTGGGTGATACATACTGTATTTCAGCAGATTGCAGTTAAATATCAGTTCACGTAATATTTGTTTTATCATTTACTCTGTTATTATGTAGCCTTTCCATCCACCGACATATGCCAAGGTTTTTGTGGTAACATTCTATTTTTCCTCTCTGCCTGCTAACAATGGGCCTCATTTATTATTCCTTTAGTAAATTTGTCTGTAAAAATTTGCGTAAGCCAAACAGAAGTAAAAATGTCCCCCAGATTTCCAAAAGTTTCAGAAATGCTCAGTACTCGCGTGCATGTGTTGAAGAATGCCAATCATCTGTGAATAACCAGGCCGGCACAGCTGATTTGCATTTGGTGACGCCCACAAAACTCCATAAAAGGCAAAGCTCACAGTGCTGAAATGATAAGTAAACAGCAAAAATGTCTTTCTCAGAGGTAGAAGTGAAAGTTATTTTGACTCACGTCTAACCTGATGAAAATATATATTATTTAACAGCATAATAAGTCATTGAAATGATGTAAATTAGATGTAAATTAAATAATGCGAAATGAAATGTTGCTACTACACACCAGTTTTTTGCACACCAGTGCAGCCCTTCCCAGTGCCGCGTTGGAAACGCAGCAGGGTGTCATAGCAAGTCATGCAGCCTGTGTGTATCATATGTGTCATAGGACGTCACGCAGCACACTAGGGAGTATATGGCACATTGCAACTTGAGACATACAGGATTGGTCACTCACCAGTCACTTAGTGCTGGCTGTAATAGAGTGTTACACAGCATTAAAAGATGATGATGATGATGATGATGATGATGTGGTAAACAGAACCAACTGAGTAATTGCAGCCCATCCTCCTTTTATACAGCAGCATTCTTAATTGAATAACTGATCTTATTTGTCTTCATTTACGAATTTATGTTTGCCTGCTTTCATTATGCTTTTCATATTTAATATTTCTTTAGTTAATGCCATTAGTATGAAATGACTGGGTACAAACATGCAGTAAACTATTGCAAAGAGTAAGCTCTGAAGCTGATGAATATATTAGTTAGTCTTCTTATACGTAAATTTACACACACTCAGGAGGACGAGTAGGATACGAACGTTTATCCTGAAATTACAGGAGTTTCATGAATACCAAATTTCTTGTGTAAATAATGGCACAAACGATTTATGAATAAATCTGTTCATATCCAGCTTGATACTGTGTATGAGACCCAATGTTAGCACATCTGATAAGAATTTTGCCCTGTAATGTTGAGCTGCCCTCCAATTTGTATTAGAAGGCTGCAGCTTCTTGTGCCACTCACATGGGAGATTAGTGTTTCAGATGTTCTCAGACCCACCCATTTAATAGCATTATCTAATGCACATGCTGTCTAATAACGCGTGCTATACCTACACACTAGAAGCCTCTTTTTGCAAGTCACTACAAGACATTCCAGCTTTGCTTAACATCTAACATGGCAGACCAACATGGTTATGAATTTGTTTTAGGCCTGCCGTGTCCCGAGTACGCCCACATCCCCAGACTCCCTTCAATGTAAAGGTGCAGATAAAATTTTCAGTTTGAGAGAGACCGTGTCTGTATTGGGAATTACCCAGTGACTTCAACAAAAGCCAATGGCCATATTTGTCGTGTTGTTTCGTCAGAGATCTCCCTATTGCACTTCAGCTTTGTAAACACGACTCCATTTTCCGTGCCAGCCCTCAAATACAAGACTTGTTATTGCATCCATCAAGCAAGAAAACGTACAATGTGAAGGCGATGTGGTGTACTTTCCATTTACAGGAATTGTGTGATTTTACAAGCTAGCTGAATGTTCTCCTCAATGAGACGTTGCAAAAAAGCAAATGCCACACCTCACCTGAATAAACACTTCCACTCCCTGACTTAAGCTCTTTCAGGTATTTCCCTCAATCAGTCCCTCTTTACTCACACTTTCTTTTAAAGATGATGTCTGCATAACTGTTCTGTGTACGGTGGCCCGTAAGTGCAAAACAAAACAGCAAAACAGTAAATGCAGAAGCACAACAACGTTAACTCTAAGCAGAAAGAGTAGGCCCTTATTAAATGTCACATGCTTGTTGGTGATTGGCTACAGCATGCGCCAGTCTGAGAGACCGCAGAAAATGAAGAGAGGATGTTTACTGTAAGAGGAAATATGAGCCTAAATGAATCTACTGGTGCTTTAATTCGTGCTTATTTTTATCAAGGGCATTGAGTTGGTGTTATTTTAGATATGCTGCTAACCTTACAAGGCATTAATATGAGTATGTGAACAATTAAAACCCCTCAAAAAGGAAGTTAGGTTATTATAATTACTCCGCACTTCAATAACATAACGAGCATGTGATGTTCACTAAGGATCTACCCTTTCCATTTTTCAGTTAGTGTTCACGTGTTTCTGGATTTGCAATTATTTCTTATTTTTGCTGTTGTGTTTTTGGTTTTGTTGTTGTTTTTTCTGATATGCTGTTGTGTTTCACCTCCAAATTTGCTGTTGTGTTTTGGGTTTTGCTGTTATATTCCTGAATTTGCTGTTGTGTTCTTGGTTTTATTGTTGTGTTTTCTGATTTGCTGTTATACATCACCTCCATATCGGGCAGTAGTGGCTGACTGGTTAAGGCTCTGGGTTACTGATTAGAAGGTTGAGGGTTCAATCCCCAGTACTGTCAAGCTGCTGCTGTTGGGCACTTGAGCAAGGCCCTTAACCACATCTGCTCTGGGGTTGCTGTGTTATGGCTGACCCTGTGCTCTGACCCCAGCTTCCTAGAAAGCTGGGATATGTGAAAACTGCATTTTATTGGCTCTGCACAATGACAATAAAGTTGAATCTTAATTTGCTGTTGTGTTTTTGACTTTGCTGTAATGTTTCTGAATTTGTCGTTATGTTTTCTGATTTGCTGTTGTGTTTTTGGTTTCTTAACATGTTTTGCACTTATGGGCCACTATATCTGTGCCTTGCAAAATATTTTTTGCACATACTGTAAATGCAAAATTCTAGAGGTAAACTGTTAGGTAGTGTCTTGAAAATCAATATAAGTGGGTCTGCCATATATAGATGTCTCTATAAAGGTACATACAGAAGATGTAATGAGAGAATTCAGAATACATTCAGCCTCCTTTTGCTTGTTATTTATTTTATGTTAAGGGCTCAAAGATGATGCATGGAAATTTTAATTTTTAAATATATTTTATTATTATTATGTTCAGTTTCTTTTTTTGCAGATCGATGAGCATATAATGGAATTAATCCATTATAAACAACGTCTGTTATGTAACAAAATAAAAAAAGACTATTGGGGTTTGGATTAAGGGTTTGAATAATTCCTGAATGTATTATATGTATGATTCTATAGTCAAATTTTGTTTTTAGAAACTGGCTAAGAAACAGCAAGATTGCCACTGCACCCATATACACACACACAAGGTGAATATGTAGGACTACGTACCTAACTTTGAAAAATGAAATCCTTATCATTTTGAGACATTCTGCTGCACTCTGGACTGTTGGACCCCTACAGATACCTTCCCCTCTTTTATGGCCTAACATGTATGACCTCACTGTATTATCTAATGTTGTGGCCATAGTTTCTTCAAATACAACAGCTCTCGATGACTGTTCATTGCCTATTGAAGTGCAAGTGGAAGTGGTTATTAGTAAATAAAATAAAAATTCACAGTGAGAGAAAATGATACATGTGATAACAGTGCAAAAAAACTGAATTAAGGTATTTTTTTTCTTCAACGAGGTTTCTAGAGAGCACAGGGAACTGTGTTAAAATTTGAAAAAGAGCAAAAACATTTTTCCTTTTAAAACTGGTTTATACTCGCTTTGGCGTTTGGCCAGCACCGTAGTTGTCATCACTGAAAATGTAACATTGATGGACATAAATTTTTAAAATATCCAATGACTGAAGTGTGTTTTTGTAGAACTATTTTTAGTTATGTAACCTACAATTGCTACTCTGTAACATTATTAGAAACACTGCCTAATAATCCTAAATATCTCACACCCGACACTGATCCTTAACCATCATTCCCGTAACTCTGTGAAACCCAATACCCCTCTTTGTTAAGAGTGTTCTGCCAGAATACGATTTAACTTACAGTGCCTTTTTGCTCTGAGGTACTTAAGACAATCCTTCTGTAATCACCCTTAAAGTCTTTGCCGTTAGCCCAGGGGAATAAAGCCTTGATTGTAAAACTGATAGGCCCTGAGCCCAAACGGCACTCTGATTGAGTGTCATCAGAGCCAGAATGGAGTTTGATTTCTGCACACTTAATATGAGTAATACGAGTACAACTCTGTGGGAATTAAATCCGTTCCATGCCAATAAATAAGAGTGTTTTAACTTTCAGGTCCAAATTTGCTGGTTTCTTTGGCATTTTAGAATGGTACTGGAGCTCTGAGATCATGACGCATCATGAAAGCTCCGCGATGAATTACAGACTGTGACTTTGCACAAGCTTAGAACTCTTTCCAGATTTTACAGCTGGTCCGTTTTAGGTTTCCAGTTCAGGTATAATGCAGCTGAGTAAGCTGACTGATTTCTCAGTTGATGGCTGTAATCAAGTGGTAGTAATAAAAAAATAATACATTCATTCAGCAACACCAACAGCAACAACGCCGCCAACAACAACACTTTCTTTCAAGTCTCTGCTCTCATCCTTCTTTGCCTACCAACATTCATGAAACAGACAACAGAAACGATAGATTCATTCATTTATTTACCTTCAGTAAATGCTTCGTCCTGGGCAGGGTCATGCTGGATCCAGAGTCTATCCCAGGAACATGGGACATGAGGCGGGAATACACTTTAGATTGTTTTACACTTCGGATTTTTTTCATCCCCTTATCAAAACTATTTGTTACTTACACATTTATGAGGTAATAACCTTGCATGTTTGTTGTATGAGTGATAAGTGATAAATGACAAAACATGAGGATAAACGATAAATGATGCTCATATTTGTAACAGAAAATACCAGAGAGTGAGCTAGCATGATTTAGTTTACTTGTATTTAAGTTAATGTCAAGGAAACTTAGCAGTTATCCAGGTTTCGTAGAACCACATACATAATTAGCATTCTGTTTCACCTTTCCTAACCCCCATGGGTGGTAAAAATTAGCTGGATGACATATGCCAACAATGTCGTGAGGAGTAAGACTCACTTTAGGACTAATCAGAAAGGAAATCAGAGAAGGCCACGGCACTCACTCCTGGGAGGGACAGTGTTAACCTTGTAGGACCTCACACACCTCTAAATAATACCCAAGAGGAGAAGATGCTCCTGGTAGAGTGGCATATCATGATAGGAACTCAGTGTGCAGCCTGTCTGTAGGCCATGGTGATGATGTCCCAGTGGGCCAGCCTCTGCTACGACAAGGGAGCCCCTTGAGACTTTTTTCAATCGTGACAGAAGAAGAGTTGGTTGGAGGAATCAGATGGCCACTGTCGGATGTAAATATCACCATAGGGTGTTTACCTGGCACAGCAAGGAATGAAGGTTCACTTTCATGGAACACTGCCATTGCCAAACTGGTTTGCTGCAAAAGACAACCACAAGGATATCTCAGAATCACCTGGCCACATAACCATGTCAGGGGATTATCCCCAGAGCAAGCAGTTCTCTGAAATGGAGGGACCTTGAGGGACTTCAGAACAGGGAAGATACCACACCAAGCTCTTAGGGAAACGTGGCAGGTGAAGGTACCTCAATTCTATCAGAAAGTTTGTCATAAGCTTATGAGACCCCATAGAGATACCATCCATGGTGTTCTGGTGCACTGAGATGGCAGCCACATGCATCGTTAGTGTAGATAGGGACTTGCAGCTGTCTAGCAGTCACTGAATAAAAGTATTTTGGGACTTGGGCAATGCACTAGATCCAGCCTGTGGGTGCACACCCTTCTGGGAACAGCTTCCACCAGCTTCCGTTGGCATGCAATACCTATGTGCTATGGGCTATTGCATTCCAGAGTATTTTGTGGACTACTAGGTCACAGTCCTCAGTTGTTCATTTATACTGAGGCATGGGTGATCTGGCCAAGGGTGCCAAATCTCTCTGTCCATTTGAGACAGCAGATCTGTTCAGAGAGTAAGAAGTAGTGGTAACGTGCCAGCCACCCATCCCAGAGCCACTAAGATTTTGGTAGAGGAGGAAAAGTGGATAGTAGATGGTGCGATCAGTCATGGGCCAGTGCATGCTGTCTCAATAGGCTACTGTGGTACAGTCCTGGCAGATTAGTTACCCTCAGTGAGGCTAACCATGGATAGGCCCACCTAAGGTGATTCCATACAAGGCGGAAAAGAGCTGCTCAGAATCGTGCTGCCCTGATGGTTGATGTAGCTGACTGTTGCATCATGGTCTGAGTGAACCAACATGTGATGATGTTTCAGAACCGGTAAAAAGAACTCAAGGTCCAAATGGATTGCCCTTAATTCTAGCTGGTTGATATGTTCTGATCCTATACCAGCTTTTAAAAGCTATTTGTCTACTTCATCGGGGCCAGCTGGTTACTTCTGGAAAAAATGTGCAATTTGCAGCTTTTTTTTACATTTTAATGACAGTTCCTTTAGCTCTGACACTTATTTCCTTTGCTCCCATACAGAAATGTGCCCACTCAAAATTGTCTTACGCACATATGGATGTGCTTTGCTCATGTTTGGAGCATTTGCATGCAAACTTAAATTTATCCCACATCCTTGCGAACCTTGCTCTTAGGTTTACAGTTTAATAGGACTGATAAAAGTTGTCAATCAAGGTTAGAAGATTAATGTGCTAATTAAAAAAAAAATGTCTGGTTTTGACAGACGGTTAATGCACCCGGTCGGGAATACTGTTTTTCTGTTTTAAATGCTCATTAATTTCTATCAAAAACATAAGCCACTGGAAACTAGCCATTACACACAAACACACTTTCTAAGAGTTGTGAGTGCTATTGATTGCAGGCAGGAGGTTTTTGGTAGAGTTTCTCATCATCTCTGTTGATTCACTGTTCATGAAATTAGAGAACATATGCCTGGTGCCCCTCTGCATTACGTCACCTTGCTATCAAGCAGCATGATCTGCCATTACAGTTGTACTGCTAGAAAAACAGAAAATCATTTGATTTCAGAAGCTCAACACTCTTTTCTTCCCCAAACATTTTACTTTGAGGTATACAGAGTGAACTTTAGACTTACATTTCATAGGACTAGCTGGTTGTAGAATTATATACTGTATGTCAAATTAAACCTGGAACATAAAGTTGTATTAAAAACGCTGGGTACTGTATACCTGTTTAACAGCCAGCAAAGAACAGCAGGCCTTAGTGTGGTTGGAAATGATGACTTAAGTCCTGTTACTGGATGAACTGCACTGAACAATAGATCAGTGTTTCTTAACCCAGGCACTACACACACTTTTTCAGTCCTCAAAACACCTTAAAAAAAAGTATTTAGTTTTATAGTTTTCATGACTGCTTGCTTCATTTGTATTGGAAAAAGCAACACTAGGTCATGTGTAATGTTAGCCTCGAACTAATGTTTAACATAGTGAGCATTAGGCCATTTAAAAAGTCAGTTAATTAAATCCGCTCCGCTTAATGTACTCAATGCCACTCAATGCCTTTCATGCATCATAGCTACTAATGTACTGTTACATACTGTTCTACTTAGGATTTAAGTGTAAGATTTCTTTTAAAATACCAAATGTAGTAAATATTTTTCTCAGTTAATACTGTAAAAAAAATATATTTCTAACTGTATAACATGTTATTGTTTGTATAGTAACAGCACAGGGACTTGTACAGAGAAAACTCCATGTAATTTAAGCCTAATAATAAACAGCTAAAAATGTTAGTTACAAAAGACAATTTATTGATATGGTAAAGCTTTCTGAAAGGAAACATTTATGTAACATCTATAGAAGGAGTCTCCAGTGTCAGTGCTTTGTAACAATCTGAGGTAAAGCTGCCCCTATAAGCTTTCTGTAGGAACGTCTTCAGGACAGAGGACTGTGTTTTGAGGTTTCTTTGTAATATGACAAGTTGTGGTTTTTTTTTTGCCTTATTAAGTTCAAGAGATAGAAAAAGTCAGGCTGGTGAGGGAACGAGCGTTTATAGCTGCTATAATGCCAATGATCATGGGAGTGTCAGTGATATGTAGAGGTATTTATTGCAAGTGCAGATAGTGTTTATTAAGTAAGGTGCTAGCAAAACCAGCGACAAGACAACAAGGACAATAAACATGAACAGAGCATACGAAGAAAAGTACATACAACTATGAGCGATACTGTGGCACACACGACAAAACACTAACACAACGACAGTGACAAAAGCTTGACAATGAAACGCAAAGAAACCAGAACTTAAATTTTGCTTATTAGGAGTACCACAGAACAGGTGCGAGTGATCAGTGGGACATGTGACATGGTCATGTGACATGCTGGGGCTGATGGGAAATGTAGTTCAGCACCACCATAACAGGAAGCTTATTTCCCAGACATTCCGCCAGAAAAAAAGGTAAAGGTGTAATTGTTGGCAAATTGAATAAAACAGGAGATAAATCAACTTCTGGGTGGTAACAGTGACAACTCTAACCCTCATCATGCTGCTCGGTTATTGATTATATTCCTGTAACAGTACACCCTACCTTGCATACAGTACATGTATTTAATAATATAACAAAACGTAATTCTATTTAAGAGTTATATTTATGTTAATATTCACAGATCCTCCAGGTCACAGCTATATGTGTGCACTTGTGTAAGTGCAAAAGAAGACTAAAATCACCTTTTTGTATATAGCAAAAATCAGGCGTTATTTAAAAACACTTTTAGGACATCTTACTTAATGTATGATTTTATTTGCCTGTAATACACTGTAAAGGCGTTTTTCTTTTAACTGAATGTTCATTAGAGAAAACAGGGACCAAGCATTTAAAACCTCATTTTGGAAAGATACATTTCTTCTTCTTCTTCTTCTTCTTCTTCTTCTTCTTATTATAAGTGCATTACTACAAATGTGGAGTGGAGACAATTGGAGTGTTAGATAATCTGCAGGTGTGACACTGACTCTATATACTCAGCTTTGACTCAGCGCCTATTTATCTCTTTTGGATAGCGTGTGTAGAGATGAAGTTGCTTGAAATTATCTTTGTTGCATATATTTGTGGAGTAAAATGTATCAGAGGAATTAGAATATTTTATTAACATAGCATAGTGTCTTGCGTACGTTTCTTTTTGTGTGTATGCTGTAACTGAGAGTTTCCTTTCATTATAAACAACGAGAAGAAAGAAGAACATCAACAGCTATTTTGTCAGCTATTTCTTACTTTTGCCAGGGCTCATTAAAGCTTTTAGAGCGACATTGTCATATCTTCCCCAGTATTTTCTGAGATATAAGAGTACAGAGCATGGCATGAAATTTTCTTCCAAAGAAATGCAAAAAATTTGTGCACCAATGAGTAAATGTCTAAACAAGTTCATTTTAAATTTAATTCTCACAGAATAAAAATTCTCAGATCTTAGTGTTCATTTCTCACCTGTATTCTCATCACATTCCCTCATCATTTGTTCAAATCCTGGGTTCAAATAATGGGTAATTATTTTTAAAAGTTATATTTGGTTCAATAGAGATTCTCCAGCATGAGACAGTAGAATCTGTTTCTATTTTTAAAATAATAATAAATAATAGTCCATATTTCCTGTTAACTGTTGTGCAAAACTCCTCCTTTTCCCAGTTTTACTTGTTTCAGCACCAAGAACCTTCTGGTAAGAAGATCATATGTTTTCCCCGAAGTTCACTGAGTGACAGTAAGGCTGTTTTTGGTCATTAAAAAGAGGAACGAGATGGTCGGCCTTCTGTATGAGTTTTACTGGAAGTAAAATGACTCATGCATTATGAAAGTTTGTTAACGGGGTTAAGGGGTAGGGTTGAGTTTACTTTAACTACAGCTTCCATGTGCCGCTTTGTTAGGGATGGAATTTTCATTTGAGCCAGACCTGTGGTCTTCTTGTGGTCACCCCCTACAAGACCTGTCACAATAACACACTAGACCCAAGGATAGAAACAAACATAATGTTCAGTGATGACTCAACAAACGCTGGCTGTGTTGTTTGCTATCTTAAGACAATGTTGTTTGAGCAGTTAATAACAGGTTTACCAGAAAACCTTTGCCACAAGGGGCAACACGCCAACACGTGTGTGTAATTCAAGTTCTGTATGTGCTCTGTGCCCGAGTTTGTGTGTGTGTTTTTATATCTTTGGAGGGACCAAATGTCAGAGCACAAATAGGAATATCTGACAATTTCGACTTTGTGGGGACATTTGGTTGGTCCCCATGAGGAAAGCTGCTTTGTTTTATACAAACCTGCTGCTTTTATTTTAAAAACTAAAAGAGTTTAAAAAATAATCCTTTTGGTTACTAAGGTTAGGGATATATTTAGGTGTAGCATTAATTAGCTGCATTAATAATTATGTCAGTGGAAGGTTAGTAAGAGAAATAGTAAGAGAAACGTGTGTGTGTGTGTGTGTGTGTTTGGTGTTGCTGTGTGTTTGCATTGTCGGGGTCCCTTCAGTTACCTCAGTTCACATCTTTTCCTATGACCACATGGGTGTTTCTCAGAATGCTGTTTTATTTAGAGGCATAGCCAAGCCCATGTTGCAATAGTTAGGGTTCTAGGCAGTTTTGTGTGTGTGTGTGTGTCTGTGAGCTAATGTTTTTGAGGTCATGTGTACAGTATGTGCAATTTTGATAGATTTGGGTGTAGAATAGCTCCCCACTAGACAGCAGGTGGTTATTTTTACCCACTTCAGCGGCCTGTCTGGATGCTCACAGCAAAATGAAAGACCCTCTTTGACTGAACCTGTGCAGCATGTACATACACACATTCTCTCTCTCTCACTCTGTCTCTCACACACATACATCAACTGCCATGCAATCACACCTTCACAGAGTCCAGTGTCATCATGCTTGATGTGTGTCTATATGGATTCTTTCTTTATTCACTGGAAGCAAATGTCTCCTTTCAGTCCTAAAACCAGCAGGACATCCAGAACAGCTTAGACAACAAGACTAAGAACCTTGCAGCTAATTGCCTGAGATTGTCTAGGTTGTGTGACCTAGCATGAAAGACATGGATGGTTTAAGTATTATGTTCTGGATGAGTCGCAATGACCCACTTGAATTTTATTCATTTATTTATTTATATAGTTAACAAAAAATTAGAACAGTGAAATGTTTTTTTCTGCAGTAATCCTGTGTTAAACCTTTTTTTTTTTTTTTTTTTTTTTAAATGACTGGTTTGTAAATATCAGGCAAAATTGGCCATGCTCCCTGAGTGGGACGGATGGGATCCTCTGTCTTCCTTGTCAATCACAGAGACACTATCAAAAAATTGTAGGCATCTGTGAGCTTATGCATGCAGAAGAGGGCTGATAGAGCTTTCCTGTCAGTGTGTTACATAGTTACGTGAGAGTAATTAGTCTTTAGTCCCTGTTATATACATAGTTACCTGTGCATACACACCTGCCCAAGCACTATCTGTCCTCTTCTGCACACATGAGCTCACGGATGCTCACGATCGACTAGTGTCACTATGATTGACAGGGTAGGGAGAGCGTGCCATTCTTCTGAACCAGAGAGCATGGTCAATTTTACTCTATTGACTTCCTGTAATGGATGGCTAATAATAGGGCGAATGCTTCATGTAAAGTTTTTCTGTACACTAACCTGATATGAGGTTAAAAATGAGCAACTTGGGCAAAATTTTTCCATAATTTTTGTCCTGTATTTGCCTCACTGGTTTATTCACACTTTTCACCTTTCTTATCGCAATAAGGAGATCCCCAGGCTTGGGATGGGGTTGTGTGTCAGTTGGCATTTCTACATAATCTAGGCATGACTTAAGGCCTAGATTGGGTCAGTTGGACATTCATTGCATCAGTCTACAGTAAGTAGTGAAGGAACATGTGTGTTGACTGTATCATCTGAATGGTAGTGACTGACGTCTCTTTGTATATTTACTCTGCACATACTGACCTTAATAATGGTTGCTTCTCTGCTGAATTTTATTTGTTGCCCTTCGTCTAGCCACAGACTCTATAAATCTGCACCTAAAAGAGTGGTCTTAGTTTAGATCAATCAAATATAAGATTTGTTAATCAGAAAAATGGCCAGACCAGGTAGTTAACATGCCCGAGCCTTCTCACTTTGTTGTAGTGATTCAGATATTCCCCCATCTGGAGGAAGAGACTGTGTGAAAGCGAGGCAGTCCTCACTAAGACGCTAGTTCAGTTCACCCTCCTTGCACACATACACAGCCTCTTCAAAAAGTTGCGGATGGAAAAAAACACGACGAGTGATGTCAGAGTGTTTGGGCTTCTTGCAGCTGGAGCATGGCACGTCTGGGAAGCCGGGCAGTGAAATGTGGACGTTCTCCAGAGCCACTCTAACCAGAGCTCCCTCCCTTTTTTTTCCACCTGCGACCTGATTCTTTCCATCCTGCCTCTTACCGAGCACTGATGAAAGCAAGAGCTGCATAGAGAAACGGCATTCAAAATATGTCATCACTATGGAAAAAAGTACTGCAGCTTTCCTCTTTTTTTGTGAATGAACCTGCTGTGTGGTTGAAAGTAACATCATGCACACTAATGAGTTGTGAAATATCAAATCTAAAGCAGCACTGTAGGAATTTGATATTATTAACATAATATCTGTGACATAAATAGATCAAGAATGAGCAGAGAACCTCCTCGTGAACAGCAGGATATCATGTCACCTGTGAGCTCGGTGTATGCAGACTGAAATCTCACCTTCTCTCTGCCTCGTAGCCGCACTGGCTCATTCATACATTTTCTCTCGATCTCATTCTCCCCCTCTCGCTCTCTCTCTCTCTCGGTCAGTCTCTCTCTCTCTCTTTCTTACTCTCTGTTACTCTTGTTCTCTCTCCTGCTCATTCAAAGCCTCACCTCTCCGAGACTTTAACCAGACTGGAAAGAAGAAAACCTGCTGTTTTCCTGGTAATAATACTGATAAATGTTGATAATTTATAGTTTCATTTTAGAGTGCAGCTGTCTGCAGCTCACCTTCCTCTGTGGCTGATCTCATTGAGGCTGGTGCTGCATCATTCTTTGTTACCGTACTAGCACTTGAAGGATATTATGTTGATCTGTAGAGCGCATGATTGTCCATTCTACTGAGTCACGGTATGTTTTGTGCTTGTGGTGGTACAGTGTGCATCCGAAGTGTGCGATTTTGTCATGTGAGGTGCGAGTGGTGTGTGTCGTAGAGACGGAACAGGCAGCGAAAAAGATGAATGGACTGACTGTCTGGTTCACTCAGTCTCTCCCTCTTTCCTGCTTTCCTCACACTCCCGTTTGCTGAATGAGTCCTGGGGCGACTTGAGGTTTGTCCGCTGCGCATGTGTGCGTGTGTGTGTGTGTATGCGTGTGTTTTTGTGTGTGTGTGCGTGTGCGTTCAGATACTGTTTAATGTCACCACAGGGGTTTTGTCTCCAGAGGAATCGACACTGGCATGCTGCTGATGAAGCTCTTACTGTCAAGTCAATGCCTTGTTAATGTTGCATCTGTGATAAGCTACCAGAGCAGCAGAAAGAGAGGATGGCATTCTGCAATGCAGGAGGCAGAATTTGTTCTGTTTCTTTGGGAATGACATCAGTAAAAGCAACGCGGCCTCAGAGCTGCACTGTTTGTTAACAGCGAGGCGTTTTCACATTGTGTAACTGTTGTAGCTCACTTTTGTTTGGTCCTCATTTGCATTGCTAGAGGTTAAGAAGATGATTCTTTATAGAACACTACACCAAAATATCATGTCTGCAAATGTATTATGTATTATGAAAGTACTGTTATAGCCCAAAGGATAGATTAACAATATGAGAAATATAGTTTGTCTTCTGTTTTTCAACCGATTATTTCTTCTTAAATTGCTAAAACCACTCCAGCGTTTTTGGTCAGATTTGGAAAGGAACAAGTCTAATGGTTGTTGTATGTTGGTCATTTTATGGTTGAGGAAGATGAGGGAGTGAGAGAAGTGAAAGAGGGGTGGTGGTGGTGGTGGTGGTGGTGGTGGTGGTGATGAAGGGTGCTACATTCTCTCTGTGTAGTCAGCGAGGATGCTGTGAGATAAATTTAGCCCTCCAGCTCTGCTTCCATCTGCCGCCGCATGGTTTAGGGCCGTTGCCATAGGAACAACCATTGGGTGCCCATTAGTGAAAGAGAGAGAGAGAGATTGATGAGATTTCCAAAAAACATTTAAGCACCATATTTTGTTTTTTTTATTGATTAACCATATTGAACGACATATGTGGTTTTGTTAAACGCGATCATTTGACATGTATAGCTATGTTTATTTCTGCTTTGCGAAACTTATCATTTGTCTTTTGGGATTTAGTAACATTTAGCCTTGACCTTGGTAGAAAGTGCACACAGTTCCTTTGCTTTGTGATTATTGGACTCGTGTGGTTCTAGTTTTGTGTTGCATTCAGACACAGAGCACTTCACAGTTTGTCCAAAATAACTTTTATACCATGAAACCTGAAAAATTGTGATCCAGAACCTGTGATCTCTGTCTGCTGCCGGTACAATATGTACAGTATCCCATGAAGAATAAAGGCTGTGCTGAGCAGGCTACCTATGAGGATTTTCATCTATTTCCACTGTGAGGCTTCATAACACATTTTGAGTCAGGTGATATTTCTGCCTCCTAATCAAGAACATGTGTGAAGAACAGTCATGCCTTCTGTTTTGCTTCCAAGTTTCCACCTGCACAAACAGACCATCTCTTAAATATCCATCCATTTCTCTTTAGTGGTGCAATTCAAATAGTGTGCAGACATTATGCATACATTAAGCTATGACTTTTCCCACAACTGGTGGTGATTGGGCTACCAACATATTTTGAACTTCAACATTTGGTATCAAATGAAAATGGTTTTTGTGGGGGATTTGAGTGACATTTGATTTTATAGTGGAAATGTCTTATAAAGAGAGTGCTTTTTAACTAACATTATGAGAAAAGGTTTTTATTTCTTTAACTTCAAAACCATATAAAAATAATATTGAATGTCAAATTAATTTCATCACACATGTATTTGGAAGGTGTAAAGGTAAAAATTGTGACAAAAAAAAAAACAAAACGTACAATGTCACCGGTGCAAAAGCAACTTAAAGCCTCTGTCAAACATAAACATACTATGCGTAGTTACAGTCAGGTGCTACAAAACCCTCCAAATTCCACCTGCTCAGGATTGAGTGTTTCAGGTCACATAATAATTGGCAGTGGCATCTCGCTGGCAATGTAAACAACTCAATGACAGCGGAAGTTATAGTAAAAGAGGATAGGAACGTGAAAGCATAACATTTTGACCACATTTGTCACGATTTCAAAAGGTTCTAGGTTCATCACAATCACGACAAGAAAAAAAACTAAGGTGAAAGTGCAGTTTTGTGCACTACTGAATGCTGCCAGTTTTACCAATTGCAAAAAGATATACTGATTATAATCAGATTGTACTTTAAGCAGAACCACAAAGGTGCGAAAGTGACATGCTTTGGGTTTGAAATTAGCTTCACTGTCCTCACATTCATCTGCCTACTATCACATTCATTGCACAAAGAAACTGAATGAGCGGAAAAGACGTTTCTCTGGTTGCGGTAAATCAGGTAGCTGATGTAAGCAGATCTCCAATTCCAATTTGTATGTTGAATATTTTTATGTCATCTACCAGCAGTATAGTCCTACAAAAATCAAACCCGGCTGGACACAAACGACAGGAAAAAAAAAAACCTCATCCCAGTCAATCGTGAGTTCACCACAGAAGCTAGAGATAATAGTACTCAAGATTAGTAAGGAATAACACACACAGAGATTGTGCGGTTGTAAGAAAACAATCCACGTCAGGATGGTGTGATACAGCATGTTCTGGAGTGTGTTATTCCGCTTATACTACAGTGATTTGCCAATGATTACAATGTTTAATTTATTAATGAATGACATGTCGTGCATTTTAATGCTTTATATTTAGATTTAATGTTGCGGAACATCCATGGATCAAATTAGTTCCTGTGATCACTTAGGTCATAGATGTTATAAACAGGTGTTCCCTCACCAGCCTCTCCTTCTCGAAAAAACATCACAGCAAAGATTACATTGTTTGTTTTTCTTTATTAAACAACCGCTTTTATTTTTTATTAATCCATTTAATATTAAAAATGGTGGAGTGTCCATCATACCAAGTCCCTGTGTATGATAGTACTAGTATAGAAATAATAACATAAAAGAGCAAGCGAATTAATATAATGCTATCGTTCATGTTACAGCCGGAACTACCGTCTGAGCCTTGCGGCCTCCTGACCAATCAGATTCGAGAATTCAACCCCATTGTGGCATAAGATAAAATAATTGACAAGGGGTTTAACCATACCTACTAACTGGAGTTGACACAATGAGGTACAGGTTTACCTCCTGTTAATCAGCCCTGTTATTTTAGCTAGCATTAGCTCTCCAAATTATGTTGCTAACTAAATTGAAAGCTGTTTAACATGTTTTTTTATTATTATTATTATTAACTGCTAGGCTGGAAATGAGGGACAAACTCTGTCACCCCCAAAAGGCTCAGCCAGACTTCTGTTGTCACCCAGTTTATGGCCAAGACATCTTACTCTGGTAAGTCTTTAGAGTATAGTGATGTATATTTAGTTTAGTTGTTTTCTTTAAAAACATCATCAGACATACATGTAAACAGTACAGATTATTCTAATTCCATGAAAAACTGTCTGATATACATGTGTCAATAGTATTGTAGTTATTGGCTTGCTGCTTAAACAGCTAAGAGTTCTGTATTATTAATGGTTTTCTTAATATGTTGCCTTCTACCATATCTCTATAGGAGGTTACTGTTATTCTTTACATACTAATTTACTGTACTAAAATATTTGATAAGAAATACAGGCTATAACTGCTCCTTGGTTCAATTTGAAACAGATAAAAATAGTCACATCTGTAAATATGGTTCCCTGAGCCCCAGATAACTGCCAGCAGTGGTGAGAATCATCAGGATGCTTTAATGTATGCGGGAACATGCATACTGAGAGTTTCCAGCAAAGAAGTAACTTTCCACCAAAGCTGTAACATAAGATACAGTATTTGCAATAAATATAAGCCATCTTTCTCTAGAACCTTCTGGGCAAGTTCTGGCAGAGAATGACAAGGACGTAACATAGAACCACAGTTTCATATGTAAATAGCATTATATTTTACCCCTGAATCACCTGGATAACATACACCAACAATGTCATGACGAACAGGACTCACCTTAGGACTAACCAGGTACTGCCCATTCAGCCACAAGAGCATTAGTGAGGTTGGGCACTGATGTCGGGCGAGGAGGCTTGGCATGCAGTTGGCATTCCAATTCATCCCAAAAGTGTTCAGTGGGGTGCAGTCCATGTGTGCTTCCAGCACAACCTTGGCAAACCATGTCTTCATGGACGTCGCTTTGTGCTGAGGGGTATTGTCCTGCTGAACAGGGTTAGGACTCTTAGTTCCAGTGAAGGGAAATCGTAATGCTACAGCTTACAGAGACATTCTAGACAATCCTCCAAATTTGTGCCAAAAGTTTGGGGAAGGCCCACATATGGGGGTCATGGTTAGGCATCCACATACATTTGGCCATATAGTGTATTTACATGATCTAATTTTAGCACACATTGTCTTTCTTTAGTAACAGTAATGAAAAATTTAAATGCAACTAAATCAAAAAAAGCCTGCTAGCAGACAAAAGCTTTGGATACCAAGAATAATTTTTTCAGCTCCAGATACACTCACAGCACAACAAGTCTGGAATGCACTACTGGCACAGATTTGCATTACCAGCAGGATCCCATATGGTTCCACACCTTTCCACCCCTGCAGCAAAGCGTGGGCACCAGTGCCAGCTGGTTAGTGAGGGAAGATGCTTGGATCCTGTGTATATTAAAATGAAAATAGTGAGAAAACGTTTATTTGTCTCACATCTGAATTTCTTCTCTGCTAGATAGGAATGGCTGTAAAATTGCTTTAGGAAATGTGCCTCTTAATGGGATAAATGGTTTATAAATATAAACCGTCAGTTGCAAAAGTTAGGATGCCAGAATAGTTTTTGCGAGGTTTCAACGTTAAAAACAGAAGTAAATAAAGAGTCTTTGGGCGAGTGAGTATTTTAGTTTGATATATAGTCAAACTAAAATTGAATAATTTTTTTAATTAACTTTTCCTCAAAGACTGAACGAAAGGGATACTGACATTTTCATTAAGATTTTGTTAGAAAAATGAATGGGTATACATCTACTGAACATAGCCCATCAACTGTTGCTGGGCACAATTTTGTCAGCAACTCTCTGCTCCATCACTGAAAAAAGACCACCAAAGGACATAGGGTGGTGGCCACTTTCAGCACAGCAGTGACACTGACATGATCGTGGCATGAATGATGTGAGTGCATCAGATGCAACTCCACTGCTGGAATTTTGAAACACAATTTACAGTAGTCTGCCAAACATAAAGGGCTAGAGGATGAGTGAGGATGACACAGATTGTGCCTTGAAAAAAAAACCCAGCTCTAGTCCTCACTAGTGGACATTATAGAGGATGGTTCACAAATTGTACTTAGTGACAGATGGGTTAGAATCAGTAAATGTTTGACCTACAAAATGTCCCTATAGAGGTGTACCTGATAACAACAGTGTAACTACAAGGTTAGAGTACCTAAAAAATGGAAACTGTGTGTATGCATTTGTAGGTTTATTTATTAGCATTCCTTATGCTCATAGAGCATCTCATTTAATTTCTATGTTTGTGGTATCTTACAGAACTTCTAAGGTGACACCATTTGCATGAAGAAGAGCTTTTGATGTTTACTCAATCCAAGGACACCAATACCAAGAAAAAAAAAACGTCTATGAAGGAGTTACGCTGATATTCCACCTTCAATACAAGTTACAAAAGGCAGAATAGGATCATAACTTTTACAAGCATGATTGAAAACCTCAAGTAGTTTATCACAACATCACTTTCATCATGAATTAAAGTTTATCAGTTTTTCCAGGATCACTCAAATTCTGTAGCTAGTGCTTAGAGGTCCCAGAAAATTATGTTCTTCTTTGGCCATATTGTGTCCATAATGATTCTGCTTTATCTAAGGTTTGTGAGGTAGTCTCCAGGTGTGGCATTCTACCAGAGGCCCTTTCCACATTTTATGGAGGTCTCACATAGACAACTGAGCACTGGGGAGCAGTCAGGAGGTCAAGAACACCTTCATGAACCTCAAAATGAGTCTTGTCTCAACAACCCAAAACCAACCACTGCTCGCTCCCAGCAGCAGCAGCATGGACCATCTCATCCCAGACAGACAAAAAGACTTCGTCATGAGAGAAAGCGTCTCCGGCTTCAGAAAAGAAATGTTCAGGAAGCAGATACTCTTGAGGGGGGGAAGTCAGAATGGGCTACTAGAAGTTCTGAAGATATGGATGTTTCTGATAAATGCCCTGAGACTTCAACTTCATCAGTGTCAAAGCAACCTTCCATGGAGGCACAAGAAAGCACACCAAAACAAAAACGTGAGCGTAAACCTCAGAAGCCAGGAAAGTATGTTTGCACCTACTGTGGCCGTGCATGTGCCAAGCCCAGTGTACTACAGAAACACATACGTTCCCACACTGGAGAAAGGCCTTACCCTTGTGCACCATGTGGTTTTTCCTTTAAGACTAAGAGTAACCTTTACAAGCACCGTAAGTCACACACACATAAGGTAAAAGCTGGTATGGCTTCAGGTAGACAGGGGCCTGACAACCTGAGTTGTCATGAAGAGCCAGTTACAGAATCAGATGAAGACACTGGTCAGCTATCTTCATCTCTTACTATTAAAAATCAAGAGATGATATCCTCACAAAGAAATTCTTGCACAGAAATATCCCCCGAAGGGCAGTCACAGGGACTAGAATACTCTCATGCTGTCAAAAAGAGGCTAGCTATGAGGCTTAGCAAAGGAAGACGAGCTCCTGTGGGCTCATCTGATGAGACCTCCTCATCATTTGGGTTAGGCAGCAAAGGCAGCACAGAGTCAGGCTATTTTTCTCGTTCTGAGAGCACTGAAGTCTCTCAAGACAGTCTGCCAAACACAAGTGCCAAAAGTTATGCAGAGGTAATTCTTGGAAAATTTGGCCGTCTTGGCCATTTACAGAGAACAGTTCGTCAACAGGATGAACAGTCTGCAGAACCAGAGGGGAGGAGCATCCCTTTCTCAGTGCCTAAAAAGCAAGTAATTGATCACATCACCAAACTCATCACCATCAATGAAGCAGTTGTGGACACAAGCAAGCTTGATAGTGTCAAACCCAGAAGGTTTTCTCTTTCTAGGAGGAGCAGCATTGAGTCATCTCTTGCTAAAGATACAATTCTTCGTAGAGCAAAAGAGATAGAAATTAGTTCCAAAAGCAGTGGTTCTATCACTCTTGGTGTCCCTTGTGAGAAATTTCAACAGCACTCAATCAGTGTCAATCAACCAGCTAATCCTTTGTCCGCTGGTCCTCTTTTAAGAAGTCACTCATTACCATCAGATGCAAGCATTGAATCCACTGCTGCCTCACAAAGCTTTCGTCACAGCCAATCATTTGATGAACAACCAGCTCAGAACAGGCGGCATGGTATGCTAAGGCGCCAGCCTGCAATTGAGTTACCCATTGGTGCTGAAATTACTACTGAGGAGCAGCCCTCTTCCAGCTCACCATTTCATTCCTCAGTTTCCATGGTGTCTGACTGCAAGCAAAAACAACTAGAACCATTTGAGTGTGAAGCATGTGGACTTGCTTGCAGCAACTGGGAAAAATATAAAACACATAAGAACCACCACTGCCCTGCCCAGCCATCTCACCAACTTGAAATTCCTGCATGTCAAGCTGAAGAACATGGGACAATTCATAAAACTCGAGTTGGTGGCTTAGCGGTGCGGAAAAGGAGAAAGGAAGAGAGTCTAGAACTTGATGATCCTGCCTTACCATCAGCTGCCTTGTCATCTACCTTTATAACATCACAAGGATATATTGCAACATGTGTAAAGCCCACCATAGAATCTGTGGTGTCAATGCAGGCACACGAGAAGGAGAACACTCTAAAAGGAGTATCAGTGATACAACATACTAGTTTATTTAACAAACAAGAACCTTCGACTCACACTTACTTAAAGGAACAGACAACAAAGCCAAACTTCCGTAAGCTTGTTCGCCAACACAATGTTCAAATACCAGAAATTCGAGTAACAGAAGAAACAAATATCAACACGACAGTGCCACTCCATCCAGATGTGTCTGAAGCTAAAGAGCCAAAAAAAGTTGAAGACTTCCAGTGGCCCCAGAGAAGTCCATCACTGGCCCAGCTTCCCATTGAGAAGTTGCCACCAAAAAAGAAAAGACTTCGTCTTGCAGAGGCAACCCAGTCCTCTGGAGACTCAAGTTTTGAATCACTATCTGTACCTCATAGTCCAAGTCAAGATACTCACCGATATAGTCATTCCACATCATTTGAGGAATCTGTCAAAAGTGATGTTGACACAGTGTCTAGAAGGTCAAGAGCTCCTCATACATTAACAATCTCAAGTACTCACCACCCTCACAGAGAAATGCAACGGTCTGCATCCGAGCAAGCACCACATATACCTCAACAGACAAACCCCATTGTTGAGACCAGAAGTAAGTCCTTTGATTACAGCTGTTTATCCCCTGATAGAACACCTGCAGGTTGGAGGGAAAGGCGCAAATGCCTCTTGATTAAACATTCCGCTGTAAGAGAGCCAGAGGAAGAGGATCCACCTCCAAAGCCAATTCTTACTGTTAATCCCCCGTCTCCAAGTGCAAGCATTTCACCTAGACACAGCCCTGACACATCTCATTCCTCTGTGCCTTCTTCATTCCGTAATGTGTCTTTAAGCAATACAGTGTGCCCCTCATTCTCTCATAAACTTGTTACTCCTTTAACTGCAGTGACTCATACAGATGATCATACAGTCATGGAAAATCTGCACTGCCTGTCAGGTGCTGCAAGAGCTCATTACTACTCAGTGTCCTCAGGTCTTAAGCTTGAGATCCCCATAGAGGATAATGTTGGCCAGTCAACTGCCAATTATCATCATTACCATCCCCATCTTGATATTACTCCAAGCCAAGAGCTTTTGAGGCCTCCTGGGATGCAGAGAGTGCCTGTTCGCCTTTATTCAGGCTTACCTGCCCATGCCAATTCTGTTTACACTACTCTGTCACAGACAATGGTTGCAACATCTCAGGATCCTAGCTGCTCTGGTTTAAGATTAGAATCCATAGGATCTAGGTTTGATTTCAAAGATCAAACACCAGTAGCTGAGGGATCCAAATCCTCCAGTGTAGGGGGAAATAAACGGGTACTGTCCCCAACAAGCAGTGTGGAACTCACCCCTGATAGTCAACAACAGAAACGAGTGAAGGAAGAGGAGGAGGACACAGACAATGCAAAGAGCAATACGAGTAGTTTAATTTCCATCAAAAAAGAAGACTCTCAGTTGTGCACTGAAAGTATTGTAGTCCCCATAAACAAAAAAGAGACTTCATATACTTCTCTTGACACAAATCTTGCAATTAGCTGGTGCTATCTAAATTACATCAAACCCAATCCGTCTGCCCAAGATGACAACCAGAACTCAGTCTATTCTACTTGGTGCATAAGTACTCGAAATCCAAACCCTCCAGGGCTAACCAGCAAAGATGTACTCTCCCTAGTGTACTGCAAGCAAAGACATACTCCTTTCACCTACACTACAGCAGCAATGCCTCCCTCCACAGTGGGAAAACCTGCAGCACCTGACACCAGGGATCGCAAGGAGGCTGAGGTAAATGTAGAAACTCCTGGATGAGTACTATGTATGAGAAGTATGAGAAAATATGCAAAGCATTTATATACACTATATGGTCAAATGATTGTGGACACATGACCTTAATACTCATATGTGCCTGCTGAACATCCCATCCAAGAGTTAGTTTCCCCTTTGCTGTTATAATAACCTCCACTCTTCCAGGAAGGCTTTCCACCAGATTTTGGAGCGTGGCTGTGATGATTTGCCTATTCAGCCACAAGAGTATTAGTGAGGTCAGGTAGTGGGCACAAAGGCCTTGGGCACAAAGGTGGTCAATGGGGTTGAGGTCAGGCCTCTGTGCAGGCAAATTCGATGCTTCCAACTCTGTGGCAACATTTTGAGGAAGGCCCACATATAGGTGTGATGGTCAGGTGCCCACAAACTTTTGGCCATATATTGTATTATATGACCTTGATGGCTTATTAAAAAATAATATGAAATGTTGTGTAGGAATATAGATCAGTATATGCTTTTTTTTAAAGTAGACCCAACAACCTTTCCATGTTGATAGAGTAGTACCCTCAAGGGTATGTTTTTTGTACCTTTAGTGTGTATCTTTCACCTGGATACATGAATATAGTGTGCATTTAAAATTATTTAAATGCACCTTTGAGGGTACATCTTTCTCAGTGACAAGGAAAGGTAGAGTTTAGTATGTTTTTAGGAGTGACTTACCTGACTCTTTAGAGTCAGAATCACTTATAATACTTTCTGCAAAATGTTGAAAGTGAATTCCCTCATCTCTGTCTCCCTGGGCACCCGGAGCAGGGTTGGTGAACTTGCCCGTGTCTCTCTCGAGTATAGGTACATGCCATACAGCCCATAGACCCCACAGAGATCCAGAAAGCTGAGCTGAGAAAGACAGAAAAGACACCAAAGGAAGAGGGAGAAGAGGAAGCACAGTCTACCTCCAAATACAACGAGATCCTCCGGGTACAAATTTGTGAAGGAGGGTAAGACACACTTCCATTTTGAGGTAGTTCAACAATTACAATGTTTGTGGATCTCTACTATGCCTAGTATGCAAAATTTTAACATGGTTTCTAGGTCAGTCAGACAAACAGGCAGACAAAAATATGAACAGACATTCTAAATAACCTGTAACACAAGTGTGAAAAATGGATTTGCAATTGTTTTTATGCTTCCGTCACTCTCATAATCATGATTTCTCAAGCAAGAGTGGTTGACTGTTTGTCTTGAGGATTTGTATTGAATGTTCATTGTAACCAGCAGTTAAACTGATTAGATTTTGGAATTGATCCAAAGAGGATCAAGGTCACAGCAAGGACTAATGTCTGAAAGGACTAGACTTGTTGGTAGTGGAGGTCCCATCGAGTTCTACTAGTTTTTTTAAAACAGAAATGCTGCAAATGGTCTACAAGGTGTTTATTATATATTAATTCACTGATTCTGATTTTGATATCAGTGAGTCTGAATATCAGGATGTCTTGGAATTACATAGTGTGTATTGCTAAAATCAAGGGTTTTGTTATAATATTGCTGGAGTAGTATGTCATGATTTCACAGTACAGTGATTTTCAGAAGCCTTATGTCCTTTGTTAGTGTTTTTCCATATTTTATAGTGCCTGCGCTGTGTACCTTGGTCATGTTTGTACTTTTGTCACCAGTATTTCAGTGCGCTGTGCTGTGTTGTTCTTGCCCCCTCTGCTCCAGGAGATTGCTTTGCTGTCAGAGCCAACACAGACCTTCTGTTACGTGGCTTGAGCCAGGAAACTACCTAGCCTGGCGTTTACTTCCTCTCTCCTGCAAATCCCGCAGAGCCCTGCTGATGCCAAACTGCATAAATGATTTTGGTCATTCAGCTCCGGATAGGCAGAGAGAGGCAGAAGGACACAGCTGTATTTTTAGATAACATAGTTTTAGTTTTTAAAGAACTGATATACAGTATTATGTAGAAATAACAGCATTGATGGAAGAAGTATCAAAGTAGATGAAGAATGGTGGTGAATCTACTGATCACTCCTGCTATTGCTTTTATTTAAATAATGTGCAAACATGGCCATTTATGCTGCTCCCCATTTTGTTGCTGAAAGTTGTCCCATGATGTAGTTGTTTGTGACTGCACCCTTGAGGTTTATGAGTTTCACAGACAAATTGTCATGTCTGTGTATGAAAGCAGCCATCTGTGTCTTTCCCTCACAGTGAGTGCTTGCACAAAATATTCTCCACAGTGACTTCATCTCACAATTAATGCAGACACTGTGAGGTTGACTCATCAATCAGCCAAGCAGCAGTCTGCTCATTGTTTTCTTGAGGTCATAAGAGCTGATAAGATGCTCAGACATTTTTAATGTTCCAATTTTTTTTTTTTTTTTGCTGACTGTGATGAGGAAGTGTCAGAGCATGGTTCTTGTGCTGTTTTAGACTTAAGCACATAATAGTTGATGCACGAAATAAGATAATGAAGGTACTTCTTTCTCATGGGATGCGCAACTGTGTGCCTTGTAGGGATGTAATGAAATACATCGTACATTATTCAGAATGAACAGATAATGGTTTTTAAACAGCTATGTGTAGGAGGTGGACTATTCATTTTAGGTCTATTGTCAGTGGTTTACTCCAGTAGTCTAACCTAAACACTCCCTTATTTAGCTCCAAAATAAAACCATGTTTCTACCATAGAGCCACCACAGGACAGATATGCTGTACTGTATATGCTATTTGTCATTATTCAACTTCACTTAATGATAATCTTCTTGGAAAATCATAGGGGCATTATAATGAGTGCTGCTTAAGGGACTCCATTTAGACTAGCAGCAGCACTGTGTCCCGACTTTGTAGTAGATTCCGATAGCGTTTCCAGTGAACTTTTCTGATCTTTCTGTAATGTAACAAACTGAAGTAAATCTGATAAAATATTATTAGGTGGCTATTGTTGTCAAATATACACAATATTTTCCTGATTTTGGAAAGGTTTTGTAGTTTTGAAAGACAATTGAAAATTAGTAGTTTTTCCAGCAGGCCTTGTTTTTTTTTTTCTTAGTGTTTCTGATTCAGATCTGTTCAAATCCGAGTACAGACACAGATACATATATTTGGAGCACTAAACAGATACAGATACAGACAGTGGCATTGCATTACCACCCTAATGCCTTAGGTTCAGCACAGAATTACATTAAATCAGATGGGCCTTAATTTTTCCAGGCCCTTTCACAACCCCCCACATGAATGATTTAACAACTTGGAATATTGAAACTGAAACTGTAGCTCATTTGTATACCAGTGACTTTGCCTAGTCTTTTCAGCTTTACTACATGGTAAACATTGATGTTCTTTTCAGGGCTTAAACCACTAAGTAAATAGCAGAATGACATAAAGCTAAAAGTTTTTTAGTTTGCACACTGTTATCATTGTTATTAATAAGAAAGGTGGTGTAGTGGTCTTGTCCAGCAATTGGTAATATTTTCAGAGCAGCTGGTTTGAGGCAGGGTTTCCCTCCCTCTTACTTGTTTGTGTTGGCATACATACACTATGTAGACTCTGGGCAACAGTCCTGGCACCCCATGTTTAAGCTGGGAGGTGTGGGTGGTGAAGGGCTTGGAATGAGGGGGGCCTAGATTCTTGACATTATAAATGGTTCTCTGTTTGAGGTAAAGTGGAGGCCCCATTTTGGGACTCTCTGAACACACCCACGGGTGGACACCCAGTCAGAGTTTGTGTCCATGTGTCTGCATGTCTCTGTGTATGCATTTAGAAGGAAGGTCTTGGCCAAATATACTGGTTTCCTTTTTTAAAAGCTGATTTTAAAAGCTGTCTGTGCAGGTGCTATAGATCTGGAGTCAAATCAACCTTGAAACTGTACAAGACAGTGTACACTGTATGTCCTGCAGTCTGTAATCCCCTACTTTCTAGGTGTCTACACTGGTAGCGTTTGTAACAATATTATGTTCCATTTTGTGAGGCCTTACTCACTAAAATCTAATGTTTTATAAGTTTAATATTATAAAAAGGAATGCCATTATGAGGTACCGCCAGCTCTAATAAGCTCCATTTTGAGTTAAATGGTTTGTGCAGGCATGCACAGTTATGATATGTTATACATTTTCATTATTCAGATCCAATTATCAAAATAAATGGATGAAAATGAAAGTAAAAAAAAAGAACATAATTTATTTAAAAAAGTATATTTTCCCCATGAATGTCCAGTAAGTCTATTATTTTTCACCAAAATATTTCTAATAATGAATAATCCCCTATCAAGATTTGCTGTTGTTCTTGGCTATAATGTGTATCAATTCACTTTAGTCTCAGGTGCATGCCACAAAAATCATTTCATTATCTAAATTTTTAAGAGATGCCAGTAGTACTGTACAGCTATCAGTACAAAACAACTTTCTGACTTACTGTATATTCGTGAAGAATGGTGTAATCATGTTTAAAATATATACTTTGATTTATTTGTTTCTATTAATCTTTCCTAACTGAAAACTGGGCTAGACCTTATTTCTTGTCCAGTGTTTTAAATGACTGAAAATGTTCTTTTAGCTACAGGTCGAGTGAGGAGTATGTGTACGTGCGGGGACGTGGGAGAGGCCGTTATGTGTGTGAAGAGTGTGGGATCCGCTGTAAAAAGCCCAGCATGCTGCGGAAACACATCAGACTACACACTGATGCTCGGCCCTACGTCTGCCAGCACTGCAACTTCGCTTTCAAAACCAAAGGCAATCTGTTGAAGTCCACACCATTAGATTATAGTAACATCTCTTCTGCTGCCCTGCACTGCATGTATTATTAGTTGTATTAGTTGTGCCTGGGGCAGTAATCTGGTTGCTAATACTTCTGTACTTCTCCTCTTATGCATTGTAGCCATGCACCTGGAGGACGAGAAAGTCTAACTTGCACAAAATTTATTGGATAAACATTGACATGCGTATATACACTATTTAATCATAAATCAAAGGGTTTTTTGAGTAAGAAAATACAATATAGCATTATGATTATGATTTTATTAAGCATTTTACTTATTTTACGGTTTAGAAACTCTAAATATAATTAAATAAATACAAATTGCAAAATACAAGCAAAAATACATTTATTCACATTTATTCAACACATTTATTCAACATTTGTCTTTGTTTACATAATTGCCTGTTATAACTGTATTTATAATATCTTATTAAATATTAAATACAATGCAAAACACTGGATCACAGTAGACACTAGCTCTAGGTGTTCTTCCCTGCAGCACTAACCCTCTTTATTTTTGCTGTGTACTCTACAGGGAATCTAACCAAACATATGAAGTCAAAGGCTCATGGGAAGCGTTGTCCTGAGGGGACCACTCCTGGTCCTGTGCTGAGTGAGCCAGACACAGAAGAAGGAGGTGCTTGCAAAACCACTATCTTTCACAATACCAGCGCAAAATGTACAAAACCAATTAAAGAAAGAAAAAATGGAAATTCTGCTGTGCTTTTTCCTGTAGGTGGCGCTGAGGAAAGTTTCATTGCGCCAGAAGTCGCTGAGGAGCACCAGTTCTCTGATGCTGAGGACACGGATGAGGAAGAGGATGACAATGAGGAAGCTGATGAGGAGACATCACAATCCTCTGCCTCATCTGTGAGGATATCTGTCTGTAGTGAAGGTCCAGGATGTCAGTCTGCATCAAATCCTGCAGCTTTGGTGAAGACAAATGAGTCCAGACAGCCGCGTCCAAACACATCTTCATATGTAGAGACCACCACTGCAGCAATGTCTTCTTCCCCCATATGCAGTCTTTCTCCTGGCCTTCATTTATCCCCTGGTCGTCCATGCTCCCCACGACGGGACGTGTCCCCCTTACGCTGTCTCTCTCCCCGGCTTAGCCTCTCTCCTTCTCCCTGCCAGTCCTCTCTTTCCCCATCTACCCGACCTGTCTCACCTTTCTCACTAAGACACCTGTCCCCAGTTCGAGCCATTTCTCCCATATGTCCCATGTCTCCAAGCAGTCCACAAAGCTCCGGTTTCGGGGCCAGCGTGACCGTTCAACAGAGGGCCAGCAGATACAGAGATTTAACAAAGTTTTCAACCAATACAGTCAATTCCAAGGGCAAGCTGGTGAGTTTTATTCCTGCTTGCTTATTTTGGCTTCTTGCCATTCCTACTGTTTAACTGGGACAGCATGTGACATTCATCCAGGGAGCACAGTTGGACTTTAACAGTCATGTTGAGTTCACTAATTAGCAATGGATGTTCCTTTGAAACAGATTATAATAAAATTTATTCTCAAAGCAGATACAACCTTATAATACTAAGATCATGATTTCCTAATGTTTATAGCTTGTTACTCTCAGGTTAAAATGATCAAGACTTGCAGACGGGTGACAAATTAAAGGAAAAGTGGTGCTTCTGTTATGCTGTGTGAGCCATTTTGCTATCATGGTTTGAGTGCTCTTGTTCCCTTAAAGAGAAGAGTCACTGCATCCTGTGATGAAACATTTCTATCCTGATGGGAGTGGTCTCTTCCAGGATGATATGCCCCCAACCACTGGGAATTGATTAATGAGTGATGTAAATGAAAATTAAAATTATGTACAGTATATCATGCAGTATGCAATGGCCTGCACAGTCATCAGTGCTCAACCTAACTGAACACCTATGGGAGATTTGTAACTGATCTGTTAGACAGCACTTTCCAGTATCACCAGCTGAGGGAATTTCTTGGCATAGAATCTATGCCAAGGTTCACTGAAGCTGTTCTAGTGGCTTGTCATCACTGAACACCTTACTAAGACACTTTATGGCATTTTTATCCCTTTAATTTGTCATCTGTCTTTTGTCATTGGTCACTTATGTCCTGTCAACACTGTTAATGTCATACATTAATGTATGACATACATGTCATACATGAAACGTTATTTCATCTCACTGTGTACTGCACACTGTATATGGCTGTGATGATAATAAAAATCTACTTGACTTGATCTGTCAGTAATACCTGTAATACAAATAAAATATTTTTGTTTTCAATATACATGTAGATATGCATCTTGATGCTTTTTTCAATACTCCTATTGTTCTGTTCAAACTGTAATCATTAAAATGGGTAAATTTGACCCAGACAGGACATTGTTAATATTTTATTTAGGTTATCTTACTTTGCACAGTTTTGGCTTTAGACAGCAAGGGTACATGGATAAAGAGATGTCCATGTTTAGTTCTTTGGCCAAGTTTATTTTACTCCACATATAGTACGGCAGTTTTTATTTGTGCACACAGCAATTTCTGGGCTACATAGCCAAATCTATCCAAACCAAACACTCCAAAACAAATATACTGATACCAAAAGTACACAGCCTGTTATTTTGGACTCATGCCTTTATTAAGAAAGCAGGCCATTGCTCTTTACATATAATTAATGCCAAACCCAAACAGAGTATACACCTGCATGTTTAGCCTCTGTTAGTATGACAAAGTGGGTTCAGACTAGGGCAGCGCTTGTGTTTCTAAGATTAAATCCATGGCATTACTTAATGTATCTTTCCGGTTATAACTAATGTTCCCCTTACCTGAAATAAAGATGACAGCTGTTTTCAGTTCTATCAAAATAGCAGCGGTGAAGCAATACCAGCCTGATTTAGTGATTTGACTCACAAATGTCCTTCTGTTTGCCTTCCAGGAGAAGACGAGTAGAGCTCAGAGAAGAGAACATCAGGCGGAGTTGCTCTTCTTCAGGCATGGGCAGGCCAGGGAAGGCCAACGAGTGCTCAGCCACCTGCCTCTGCATTCCCAACCTCAGACTCCAAGCTCCAGCCTCAGCCTCATGATCCCCATAGGGGGGATCCAGATGGTTCAGATTCCTACAATCAGCTCTGGTCTGCATGTGCACCGGTCAAAACTGAACCCCAGCATGACCCAGACAGCCTTAGCTGAGCTGGGCAAGGAGCAAAAAACAAGTTCTTCAAACAACGTAATACAATACGGGTCTGCCCCTGGAGGACAAAACCAGGAAACCGAAGAATCTGATGATAAAAAAAGTGATGCTCTGAGTGCACCCTTGACAACCTGGAAGTCTATATCTCAAAGAAAAGAAAGAAAGCGTTTGGAAAAAAATCCCACACACGTCCACAAACGCGCTACAATCAAGCATACCACGCAGACGTCTACAGACAGTGATGCGACACCCAAGAGCACTTGGAAGGAAAAGGCTTCTAGAGTATCAGAGAGAACTCTATCAGAGAAAAGACTCTAGTTCCAGTGTCTAGGCCGGACCAAACACAACCAAGATGGACACAGTCGTCTAACATCTCCAGAACATAAGATACATAGGAAAGCTGAGCATTTAGAAAACGAGATTCAGTGTAATTGTGTAGATATGTAGATGCAACATATATCTGTATGTATATTGTTCTCTATCTGTATTCTAGACTCATTTCTATCTATAATTTATATACACTGTAAAAAAAATGTATGGTTTATATTGATTTATATATGACCTTGTATGGCTTTGGAGTTTGTATTTTATGTGTTTGTATCATTTCTATATGCAATTTCTCACTAGAATATGAAACTCAGCTAAATGGTTGTGTCCATCCAACATTTTTGATATACATTGTAAGCACGGTAGACTCCATACACACGGTAATTCTCAAATAACCAAAACCACTCAACTTGTCAGTATGCTTTATTTTTATTTTAATTTATGTACTTAGTAGTGTTGCTGGGTTACATATGAGAAGAGGTCTGTATAGTATTTTCTTATTGTGCTGTATTTGGATATGGAAAGTTATTTCCCATGTATTCTGTTAATCAATCAATGGCAGAAAAGCTTTTAGTAACATGAAATGAGGTAATAAGATTATATGCATATACTATAAATATTTAAAGCTTATAGCATGGGTTTATTGTCCGCTGTGTTATCTTTCTTTTTTTCCTATTTGATTAGAGAAAATATGCAGATAATGTATCCTCTGACATGTTTACCTGGTTCTCATTGTCAGCAGAGCTATGATTGTATTTAAGCAGAGATTACTTTAACTTTAACTGGGCTACTCCTTTTTTTGGCTGATGGTGTTGTGTGAACTTTATAGCACCACTGAGTGCCTCTATGAAGAACTGTACAAAATACCTGCAGTTTAAAGTAGCTCATGTTACATATACACACACTGGCACCAGACTGACAGCTAGCTATGCTTTTTTTTTTTTCTTTTTTTTTTTTTTAATCAATAGCCTCTTGAGAATTATTTCTAGCACACATGGTTTGGCAAAAGACAACTTATGGTTGTTTAAATCACAAGAAACAGTCTGACTGATAACTTCTTTTCAATTTAACACCTCATCATGTAGCTAGCCTGGATGAAATATTGGGTGCCTATAAACAGCAGCATTACTGGCAAAATTGGTAAGCAATAAAACCATTTCAAAAATATGTATTAAATTGGGTACTGTCTGAAATGTTCAATATTCCATTATTACTCAAAATGAAATAAAAAAAAAAATATGAGAATGAACAAATTGTGGGTGTTTTTCCTTCTTCATGCTCTAGATGACAGCATTGAGCCATGTAGTTCTTTGCTTTTTAGGGAGACTTTCAGAGCAATATATATATATATATATATATATATATATATATATATATATATATATATATATATATATATATATATATATATATATATATATACAGTCAAGTATTTGGACAATGACAGAGTTTTTGTGATTTTTGCCTTTATACACCACCACAATGGATTTGAAATAAAACAATCAAGATGTGATCGAAGTGTAGACTTTCAGCTTTATTTTAAGGTTCCACGAAAATATGGCATTTACCATTTAGGAATTACAGCCATTTTCAACAAAGTACCTCCATTTTCAGGGGCTCAAAGGTATTTGGACAATTGACTGACAAGAAGTTAATTGACCAGGTGCGGTCCATTCCCTCGTTACTTCAAGACAAATGAAGCAGATAAAAGGTCTGGAGTTGATATCAGGTATTGAGTTGGCATTTGGCAG
>CM040482.1:11032352-11046590 GCA_022758105.1 Pangasianodon gigas
TCAGGGGCTCAAAGGTATTTGGACAATTGACTGACAAGAAGTTAATTGACCAGGTGCGGTCCATTCCCTCGTTACTTCAAGACAAATGAAGCAGATAAAAGGTCTGGAGTTGATATCAGGTATTGAGTTGGCATTTGGCAGCTGTTCGACTGGAGCTACCAATATGAAGTCCAAGGAGATCTCAATGCAAGTGAAGGAGTATATATATATATATATATATATATATATATATATATATATATATATATATATAAATAAAATTATTATTATTATTATTATTATTATTATTATTATTATTATTATTACTATTAAAGAGGGAAGCTCCAAGTGCACCCTAGACAATCTGGAAATGTATACTTCGAAGAAAAGAAAGAAAACATTTGGAAAGCACACACACATACAAACACACGCACACAAAAGTGCTACAATCAAGCATACCATGCAGACATCCACAGATAGTGCAGTGACACCCAAGAGCACTTGAAAGGAAAAGGCTTCTTGAATATCTGAAAGACTCTAGTTCCAGTGGCGGACCAAATACCACCAAGGTGGACAGTACCGTCTAACATCTCCAAAATGATACATAAGAGATACAACATACACTCACAGGCTACTTTATTAGGAACACCATATCACATACAACCCTCGTTGCTCTCAGAACAGCCTCAATTCTTCATGACATGGATTCCACAAGGTGTTGGAAACATTCCTTTGAGATTCTGGTCCATGTTGATATGATTGCATCACATAATTGTTGCAGATTTGACAGCTGCACATTCATGTTGCAAACCTCCCGTTTTGCAGGTCTGCTGACTGGGGAGGCCACCGAAGTACACTAAACTTAATATGATGTTTGTGGAACCAGTTTGAGATGACTTTGTGACATGGCACATTATCATGCTGGAAGTAGTCATTATAAGATGGGTAAATTGTGGCCATAGAGGAATGCATGTGGTCAGCAACAATACTCAACATACACTGTGACATGCAAATGGCGATTGATTGGTGGTATTAACAGGCCCAATGTGTGCCAAAAAAACATTCCTCACACCATTACACCATCACCACCAGCCTGAACTGTTGACTCAAAGCAGGATGGGTCTCGGATTCCTGATTCTTGGCTGACAGAAGTGTGATCTTTTGCCGTTGTAGCCCATCCTCCTCAAGGTTTGACATATTGTGCTTTCTGAGATGCTTTTCAGCTCACGACAGTTGTAAAGACTGGTTATTTGAATTACTGTAACCTTCCTGTCAGCCTGAACCAGTCTAGCTAATATTCTCTGACCTCTTTCAACTGGGCCTACAGAACTGCAACTCACGGATTATTTTTGTTTTTCTCACCATTCTATTTAAAGTCTAAAGACTGTTGTGTGTGAAAATCCCAGGAGATCAGCACTTTCTGAAATACACAAAACATACCACAAGTCATGAATATCACATTTTCTTTCAATTCTGATGTTTAAAGCTCTTGACCTGTATCTGCATGGTTTAATGCTTTACACTGCTGCCACTTGACTGGCTGAATGGATAATTGCATGAATGAGCAGGAGTACAGTTGTTCCTATTAAAGTGGCTAGTGAGTGTATATATGTTTGTATATTGTTTTCTATCTGTATTCTTGACTCATTTCTATCTATAACTTATATACAATGTATATAAAATGTATGGTTTATATTGATTTATATATGATATAGTATGGCTTTGCTGTTTGTATTCCGAATGTTTGTTCTATATCATTTCAAGATGCAATTTCTCACTAGATGAATATGAAACTCGGCCAAATGGTTGTGCCCATCCAAAATCTTTTATATATGTAATTCTCAAATACCCCTAATCACTCAACTTGTCAGTATTCTTTTGCATTATCACCTGAAATTAAATAAAAAATATAAAGAATGAACAAATTCATTATTTGTGCTCTAGATGTCAGTATTAAACCATGTATATAAAAGAGTAATTGCTCATCACTTTAGAGGCAGAATGTCAGAGCAGATTATGTTTTTTTGTTTTTTTTTTCTTAAAGTATTTTTCATATATTTTCTAAATCGAATTTCTCTGTAAAATTCTATTTAAAAATATTATTATTATCCATCCATCCTCTGTACCGCTTACCCTACACAGGGTCGAGGGAAGCCCGGAGTCTATCCCAGGGGACTCGGGACACAAGGCAGGGGACACCCTGGACAGGGTGCCAACCCATCACATGGCACAATTGCACATGCATTCACACACTACAGACAATTTGGAAATGCCAGTCAGCCTCCAATGCATGTCTTTGGACTGGGGGGGAACCAGAGTACCTGAAGGAAACCCCTGAAGCATGGGGAGAACATGCAAACTCCACGCACACAGGGATTCAAACCCCCAACCCCAGAGGTGCAAGGCAAACGTGCTAACCACTAAGCCATTATTATTATTATTATTATTATTATTATTATTATTATTATTATTATTAATAATAATAATAATAATAATAATAATAATAATAATAATAATAATAATAATAATAATGATGTTGTTGCGGTTGGTGGTGTTGGTGGTGGTGTTATTTTTCTAAATCACTTTGTCTCAGTTTGAGTGGTCCTAGTACAGTACCCTAAGAGATCCAGAGATTATTTATTTAACTGTAAATGTGATGTAATTTTATTCATTAGCTTAGTTTACTATTACAACCCTGGCTATTATAACCTTTTTGGGAATCAAATTTGACTTCATTACATCAAGTTGTACATCAGGTTAAATTCTTTAGTAATAACGCATCAGGTTATGTAAACATCATTAAGTTCCTTAGAGTTCCTTGTGACTAATGACTAATAATATTTTAACTATAACTCTAACTATCAAATATAAGTAAATATTACTATGACATTTCTGCAACTAATCGAGGTCACTGTTCTAAGCGTCTCTTCATGCATGACTGGTTTGTGTTCATCAACAGAAAACTGTACTCAGCTGACTGAAGAGATCTGAACTTACATTTGTACTTGCCTTTTAGTCTTTTTTTCTGTAAATCAACACCCTTCGTAGCAATGCTTGCTTAGTCACCAAAACAAATACCAAATATTATGTATTATATAATATTATATATGTCCTTTGTAAATGTTTATGTAAAAAACAATAGAAATGTTTTTATTAGGTTAGAAACATACTATTTTAATTTTTCTCTAATTTCATTCAACAAATTTATGTAAATTGTAAATGTTCATATCTTCATCAGCATACTCATATACCTACATACCTATATGACATATTCTTTAGGTATATAGAATATGCCAACATCATATAGCATTATATACCATTTTCGTAAGAGAAGACACTTTTTTTATATATATATATCTTTAACAGTTTAAAAGACTGAGCATGTTTTTTTTTTTCATTTTTTCTCATGACCTCCACCTTCCCACTCCACTGCTTTATCCTATGCAAAGCAGACATTTCAAAGTGCACACAATGAATACACGCCAACTCCTATGAGGCACAGATGATGTCATTTTTTTCTTCATATAATATAATATTAATATCGTACAGTATTGTTTGTACATGTAGTGTGATGAAATTCAAGGTGAGGCATGGGTGTGTGTGATAGAAATGTCTATTAATTAACTACAGCTCTTATAGCTCTGAAATCAGATTTCTAGCATTTGTTAGAAATTAGTAGATTGCTAGTTACATATGTAACTGCCTGTTGCATACACAGTATTTCCCCCAATATTTCTGTAACATTTTATAGTCTGTCATTTCAAGCTCAAAAAAAGCATTTAGAATTAAGTAAATGAATACAAATACGCTTCACATATAACAAAGCAGCTACTACCGAGATCATTCTTGTTTTTCTTATTGACAACTAATCCTCTACGATGAATAATAACACCAATTTCTCGTACATGTTCTGACAGAAATGCCATGTTTTGTTGCTGCTTTCTGCTGGCGACAAAAAAATATTTCCCCCTCTGATTAAGATATGCATGCCTCTCTTGCCAGTCATCATAGCCTCTCCCAAACTGAAGCAAACAGGAGTGCACTCATTGTTATTTTATTTGTCTTCTAGCAAAGTGATCTCTGGGTAACACACAATCTTCATTTCACACACAATCTCCAGCCCATATTGTACCCAACCTGCTGCACCCCCTGCCCCCCCAGAACGCCACCCTGTTCGTCCACCCTTTGAGATGGCACTGTTGTTTAACACTGCTTCAGGGAGTTTCAGCATAATAGTGAATGCATTAAAGGAAATATGCAACTGAAAGAAAATTTCATAACAGTGACATAGCCATGCCATCCCAATCTTGTGCAAATTGTTTATAATGTAGCCCAGCCACAATGTATGAAAAGTATGAGGTTCACTCAGTCACCACAAGTACACTGGATAGGACAAGCATCCAAGAGAAGCCCTGCAGGAAGAATTCTAAAAAAGTGGTATTAAAAATCCAGAGTAATACACCAACCCGTGCACACAAGGAAGAATTGGGTTACTTTCCACTATCCAGAACTGTACAGAAAAAAGCTCCCAATGTCTGGATGCACTAAAAGCTGATCATTTTATGGTACTGCAGACTGAAGAGCTGAACCCTGGAAGAGTTCTTCTATTAAAACAGATCACAGAGCCCAGACTGCTTTACACACCAATATAAATAACAGTTAGGTCATCATACAAAGCCAAACCAAATATCCTCCTGGCAATGTGAACCTCCAAGTATCTATTTATAGGCCGTAAATAGAGAATATGAATTGGCTGAGCTATCACCTTAGTGTCAGAGATAGAAAGCAGAAACAGATCTAGACTGATCTATAGGCTCAATGCCCATAGTCTCGCCATCCAAAAGTACAAGCAGAGAGCTGCCAGAGAGGAGAGACTGTCTACTCATTACTCAAATGGGAGATTGAGACAACAAATGCACTTCCTCCTCTACTGTGAAAAACAAACAAAAAACATTTTAATTCTCTCTTAAATTTTAATAAATAATCCTGATCTTCAGTACCATGACTCTATTGGAAAGATTACAAGTCTTCTTTTTGGAAGATGTAAGATGTAATATACTAAATATTACAGCATAACAACCTCTCACTGCTTAAGAGACAAGTGACATACCTCCTCTCCTACCAAACACACCTGACTATCCTGCCCACAGTCCTTTTTGTTATTTTTCGTCTTCTTCTTCTTCTTCTGACCCACGCCTCACCGGGTAAGGGGCGTGAAACGAGATAGTAGGGGACTGCCTGCTAGGGATATACCATCAGAGATGAAGATGCTCGCATCAAAGTATCACTAAGGGTGCTACGCGAGGTGGACAGGCCTAGCAGGAACTCCGAACAGTCGGCTAACTTGGGCTCTGTCAAAGACTGCTGAGGTTTTCTCGGCAGAGGATCTGCATGTCATGACAAAGGCGAGGATAGCTAAGCAGCACAGTAGCCACAAGTCCCTTCAGAGGGTGGACTGACTGCCATTCAGCATCATATCCGGCCAACTGGCTGCACCTTCACTCAACAGTCTGCACGTCTCAGTTGCTGAGCCTGCAGGCAATGGTCAGTGAAGGAAGAGAGAGTGGGACTTTTCTTTCTCCTTTCTCAATTAAATCAACTCCTCAGTGAAGATATATCACAGATGTTCAAGTCCTGCGGTAATGGGCGAGTGACGACGGGTGCAGGTGGAGGATACCACTGGTGGCATCTAGCCACGGACCTGCACGTAGATGGACTGGGTGTGATGGTTGCCTGTTGCTGAACTGGAACGACAGCAGAATTCGTTTCCTGCTCAAGGCAGTGGTCCTGGCTACCCTACTTTATGGCTCCAAAGCGTGGATCCCATATCGATGACACATCAACAAGCTTGATCAGCTTCATATGCATTTCCTAAGACGAATAGTGCACATTAGATGGCAGAACAAAATACCAAATACAGAGGTCCTCAGAATATGTGACATAACCCGCACTGAAGCTTTTTTGATGATCGCTCTCTTCCACTGGACTGGGCATGTAGTTCGGATGAATCATAACTGCATACCTTAGATGTGTTTCTACAGTCACCTGGAACACGGTGCTTGATCTCTCAGTGGCCAATGCAAGCGTTACAAAGATGTGCTGAAAGCAAATATGAAGGCGTGTGGTGTGGCTCCAAAGGACCTAGAGAAGCTTATGGCCCGACAGATCTTCATGGCATACAATGTGCAAAGATTGCATGCATACGTTTGAGTCTAAACGTGTGTACCCTTCAAGACAAACATGTGCATCTTAAGACAACGTATCTGCATGTCAAGGATCAGTCTATACTCGCATGGACAAACTCATCTGTGACAAGATCCGTTGTGTTGACGGCTCCGTCCAAAAGAAGAGATTATTATTATTAGTAGTAGTAGTAGTAGTAGTAGTGCTAATATTAGTAGTGCTTTTACTGATATTTTATATTTACTGCTGTTAATGTTTTCTGATGCTTTGGAAAAATTGCACTTTATTACTGTAACATCCAGCCCCGACATTTCCCCTCCTGATGACCAGAGGGCACCCTCCCCTACTCAGTTCTTCAGTCATCTCACCCATTTCCTGTTTGCACGCTTTAAAAAAGCACATGACCTTTTCAATTAGACACAAAGTCTTATAATTTGCCTGCAACCTCATAAGTTCTGAGCTGTGATTTCTTGGACAGCTATTTTGTGTATGACCCTTGTGCCTGATTGTGTTTCTTGCCTTTTGCCTAGTCCTTGTTGTTCTGCCACTACTTTTGATGATCTGTATATTTTTTTAATCTTTGCTTACCCTTCGCGACTACTCGTTGGATTGTGTATTTTTGGATTTATCTGCCCTCATCATGTTTGTCTTTTTGGATATGACCTTGGACTGTTATTCTGACTCTGTATTCTGTGCCTGAGACCACTGTGTTACAATTATATTAAAGCCAGTAAAGCCAGGTTTGTTTTTGTCCTCACAGAACACGGGGGATACTTGGTTTTGACATACAGTGGATACGAAAGTCTGCACACCGCTGAAAAAATTGCAGTTTTGTTATGTAAAAAATAATTAAACCAACATAAATCATGTAAGATCTTTTTCTACCTTTAATGTGATATAGCAAACAAATAATTTAAGTGTAAAACAAACAGAAACATTTTAGGAAAGAAAAAGAAAAACTGTACAATAACCTGGCTGCACAAGTGTGCACACCCATCAACTAATACTCTGTTAAAGCAACTTTTGCTTGTAATACAGCAATCAGTCTTTTTGTTTAAGAGTCTACCAACTTAGCACGTTTTGCTATATATATAACAAAGAGTTCAAGGCGTTGACGTGGCCTCTAACTCTCCCAGATCTCAATCCATTCGAGCATCTGTGGGATGTGCTGGACAAACAGTACCCCACCTCACAACTTACAGGACTTAAAGGATCTGCTGCTAATGTTTTGGTGCCAGATACCCGAGCAGACCTTCAGAGGTCTTGTGGAGTCCATGCCTCAATAGGTCAGAGCTGTTTTGGTGGGACAGTGAATTGGACTGGTTTATCCAGCACATCCCAGATGCTCGATCCAATTGAGGTCTGGGGAATTTGGAGGTCCCACATCTTGAACTCTTTGTCATGTTCCTCAAACCATTCCTGAACCATTTTTGCAGTGTGGCAGGGTGATTTATCCTGCATTATGTGTGCATTATCCTGCTGAAAGAAGCCATTGACAGTAGCTCTTCTGCGGGATCGGACCAGTCAGGCTAGTCTTCGCTCCCCATGCGCATCAATGAGCCTTGGACGCCCATGACTTTGTCGCTAGTTCACACAAGACCTGTTGTTTTGAAGATGCTCTGACCCAGTCGTCTAGCCATTACAATTTGGCCCTTGCCAAAGTCGCTCAGATCCTTACGCTTGCCCATTTTTCCTGCTTCCAACACATCAACTTCGAGAACTGACTGTTCACCCTGAGATCACCATCCCCCAGTGAAACATAGTGGTGGTAGCATCATGCTGTGACGATACTTTTCCTCAGCAGGCACTGGGAAACTGGTCAAGGTTGAAGGCAGGATTGAAGGAGCCAAATACATGGCAATTCCAGCAAAAAAAACAAAACAAAAAAAACAACAACGACAAAAAAACAAAAAAACAGTTTCAGTCTTCAAGAGACTTGAGCCATCAAAAAACATAATGACCCTAAGTATAATGCCAAAATAACACTGGAGTGTAGAATGGCCCATACCAAGCCCAAACCTCAATTCATTTTCGTGCTGTTCGCCAATGGTCTCCATCCAATCTGACAGAGCTTGAGCACTTTTCCCAAGAAAATGGGCAAACATATCAGGATCCAGATAAGCAAAGCTAGTAGAACCATATTCCAGAAGATGTACAGCTGTAATTGCAGCCAAATGTGGTTCTACCAAGTAGTTCTGTTTAATTCATCTTTGTGTCACATATAAAAGATTATTTAAATGTTAATTTCACCTCATTTGTCTTTCTCTTTCTGTCTCTGTCTCTTTCTGTCTTGGTCAGCCTTGTCTATTCTCTTCAAAACATGCCAATACAGGTTCTTCATCATCATTGTCATCAACATAAGCATAGCATCTAAAATGTTAGGGGATTTCCAGATGATCTACATGGTACCTAATATCATTATTTGTCATGTAGCCTTCCAGGTCTGTCTGAAACCTCCCTTTACTCTTGAAACATTCCAGCTCTGGCTCCACCCTGGCCCACTCTCCTGATCATCAGTTTCACCTTGTAATGGAAGTTTCCTGTTTGGCTTATCCTGTTCCAGCCCTGCCTTCGCCACTACTCCCTCCCCACAGTCAATGTTGTCACTCTCTATGTAGATAACTTGATTTATAACTCTTATTGCTATCAAATTAAATTTAGAATGTCAGTTTATGAGTTTGTGGACCTGAAATAGTGAGTTTATGTGTATATAGAACCAGTGAGTCAAGATATACTCTGAGTAAGACTTTATTATCCATTCGTGTATTGAGTTTCCCTCTGAGGAGAGCTGTTACAGGAGAAGCAACAAGTCTTTAGGTCATGTTGCATGGAGCGCAACGAGGCTAAGACCTCTTTTCTGTCTTGGAAACTGCTTAGTTCAAGGACACCAAAAAGCTGCTCTTTCCTCCAGTTTAAGGATCATCACTTTTGGAGAGAGCTTTCGCTGATCTAATTCCAGAAGAACTGGATCCATTTTGATAAAATTATGACAGTAGTACAGTATATACTATATAATGGCTCTGGTATGGTTTGCAGCAGGTTTCTTTTCTGCCTAGCTCTAGTGGATTCCAAATCTCTTCTACCATGATGACGTCTGAATGTTCTGCTTTGCTATTTCAGCACCTACAGTGGTTCTTTTTTCAGCTGCCATCTCCGCTTCTTCTTCAGCTGCCATCTCTGCAGTGTCCCCAGTTCTGGGTCCCTGTTCTTGTCCCTGTTTTGCCAGCCCAATTAGATGCTATATTTATGCCAATTATTCCATGATCCTGTATAGACTGTCTTGACCTTAGAACCCTGTTCCTTAGAGTATTTGTAAATACACCTTATACGCCATAGCTTGGCCCTTTATAAAGTAAGCCATACCACCCACCTCTACATACCACAAAGCCCATACAGCCAGCTTCTAAAGCAGTTGTAGTCCATTATCTGCTCCTGGCATTGTTGCTACCCCAACATCTCCTGAATCCAATTCAAGACCAGATCTCTGTCCTTATACTCCTTGACATTAGAGCCCCACCTGTTATTCCTGAGAGCACAACATGGTTCAGAGCCTCTCTTATTTCCTGTTTGTTTTCATTTCACCCCTGTGTCTAATTTATTATGTCTTTCTGTTTTCATATTGTTAATGTTTAGCATGCTAAACCATGTTTCCTATTTCACTGTGTTTTCTATTTTCACTGCTTTTGCTCTTTTGTCAATGTGTTTCGGATTTAACACACGGATATACCGTATATATGTGAGCATGTTCTTTTTGTTCTTTGGTTTGCATGACCTTTTAACTCCTTGTGAATACACAAGCCCAGACACCCAGACAAAGAGAGTCTTTTTAAATATTTTTGTTTGCTTGTGGTAAAACACTGTTTTCACTGTCTCCATTTCAAAGTTTTATTGCTTGTACACTTAGCTATTACATTGGCTTTGTTGATATGTCACCTTTTAACTTTTTTAAGTGACAGTCTTGCAGTGATTGTAAGGTTCTTGGTTTGTCATAAAAATATTATGTCTAGAACACTACCAAATGAATTCAAATACATCTGAATTTTAATTTTTCTCATAGTGGGATCAATAAAGCCATTTTTCTACAAAATGTAAGTCCACAACAGGCCCATGTTTAACAAATTTGTATTTTACCATTCAACTTCTCAAAATGTTCATCTATGCAGTATAAACCAGCAAAGCAATGGTGATGCATGTGATGACATGCAGGTGAGTGTAGGTGCTGCCATTCGTCAGGTGTGGAAGGTGTGGAAAGACAATCCTATGTAGGTGTTTCCTGTACCCAGTGGCCTCAATCCGAGGAGGTGTGCAGAGACTTGGCCACAGATTCAAGCTCTTCTTAGGGGATCCCCAGATATTCCCATCCATGTAAGATGCCAAAATCACATCAATTCTTTTCAATTCAGTGGAGCATCCCACTCTTTTCTGGGAGAGAACCATAGGCTTGGATTTAGAGGTGCTGATTTTCATCCCAGCTGCTTCATACTCAGCAATGAAGGATTTGACAATACATTAGAGGTCCATATCAGATGGTGCCAAAAGAACATAATCTGCAAACAACAGAGATGTTATCTCTAGTTCCCTATATGGGGCACCTCTCCAACTTTGGCTGCATCTTGATATTCTGTCCATGTAAACCACAACACACACCCTTGATAGAGTCAGATGCCCACCTTAAATTGTTTCAACTTATGACCTAGAATATGGCCACATCACTCTCTATGCTCACACAGATACAGGACTGCATGTAGTAGTTACCCTCATATCCCATACTTCTGCAGTACCTTCCAAAATGTACATGCCAAAAGAAGTACATGATCATAGGCCTTCACCAAATCCACATAACACATGTAGACTGGTTTATCATACTCCAATTTCCCCTCAAAAAGCTGACCACTAGGTTGCCAGTCCATAAGTCTATAAGTCATATTCTATGGCCTCTCCAAGCTCCATACCTGAACTTTTGTTTCTAGAACAGTTTTTGCTGCAGATTTCCTCACCAGTGGTGTCCACTTGTGTATTCTAGGGTTACCCCCATAACAAGCACTGATAGCCTTCCGACCAGAGCTTCTCGCATTCCTTTGGAAAGTGGGAGTTAAAGCCGTCTCTCAGTGAAGCTTCTAAAAGATGATCCTAAGCAACCCAGAAGGCTCTCCTAGGTTTAAGTGATGATCAGTTGACAGACAGATGTGAAAACATATGGCCTCATGTCTGATGCAACAATTGAAAAAACAATCACTGATTTTTGGCCCAAGGTGCTCTGGTAAAGGTAGCAGTACATGTACCATGTACAAGTACAGTATGAGAAAACTTGCATTCAAAGAAAGTGTTTGTTAGTGACATTCCATGGCTTGCACAGAAGTCTAATTAGATGCCAGTGCTCAGGTTCAGACCTGGAAGGCCCTTCCTCAAAATCACACCACATCAAGTGTCTGCATACTTACCACATAGAGGCAACCCTCAAGTCCTCTGGGAAAAACTTCAACTACAAGGCCCTCAGCCTGGAACTGCTGCACATCTCCACACCTGCTTATCACCTGTAGGAAATGTGAAGCAGGAGAGGGACCACCCCCCAATCAAGAAGTTTGGCACAGCTGCCCATATTCTATGTGGATGTAAGGCCCACTATATCTAGTCCATACCTTTCCATCTCACACACTAACTCAGGCTCGTTCCCCACCAGTACAGTGATATTCCACATTCCCAAAGCCAGTCCTGGCAATCTGTTCACTACATTTGGACCTAGTGCAACCCTTAAGCTCTCAGTGTTATAGCCCTGAGGTTTCAATCCACAAAGGAGTTTAATCACATATCATAAATAATAATATATTTTATATATAGGAGGAACATGGAAGGCTGATAAAATTATTATGGCTCTGTATTTCAGAAACAAATTGATTAATGGATGTATTACAGTTCCAGGAATGACCTGAAATGAAAGTTAATCTTGTGATATTATTGAAGAAGACTCGTGTCAGCTATTGTGTAATGAAACAATGTCTAATTCCTGTTTGTTAATGGGGCAGAAATGCAAGGTCGTGCTTGAACTCTTCTAGGGCAGGGCAAAAAAAAAAAAAAAAGCAGCTCTCTAGAAAAAGCCTCTACACATCTGAAAACAAATAAATAATTAAAAAGACATCTATTGGTGTCATTTGTCAATTTTCTTGCTAAGTAATTAATTATAATGAATTGAATGGCTGACTAAATGGACTATTTACTGCACTATTTTTAATCCTAATTCTTATTCTTATTTCTTAATTGACAAATTCAGCCACATATTTTTATCTTCATACCAGCAATTAGTAATGTAATTTAAAGTAAAGTAATTTTTTCATCAATGATACCTTTTAGTTTTTAGCCACTTCACACTCTTCGGTACTAAGTGAGTGCGTATAAACTGTAAATTATCTGTTCATGCTAGGTGTTTTAGTAAAGAAATACGTACACACCTGGAGAAAGTAATCTGAGTCAACTGACACTTGAAAAAAAAAATGCAAAAAATACAAAAAGACAAACAGTAGTGCTTACAAATGGGATAAGTGACTCAAGATTCCTGTTGTTGAAATGGGAATTACCTTGAAACTCCCAGTGAGTCAGAATACCCACCACAGTTTCTTTTCATGTAGTAAACCGTTGGGTCCACCTGTTTATGCTGGAAATGAATGGCTGACATGACAAGAAAGGACATACATCAAATACTGTCAAAAATAACACGAAAAATGCCTCAGTGTCACAGAAGGTGTATCTCATGGGTTTCTGTAAGGTACAGATGATTTTTCAGAAAAAGAAAATCAGTTTTAGGTATATATCTTTTATTAACAGACGTAGATAGACCAAATAAACCTATTTCTGCTAATGCATATTGCACAGGGTGTCCAAAAAAAAAAAAAAAAAAATCAGGAACCAATGAGAGAAAAACTACTTATACTTAATTTTGTATTTATTTTGTAAGATTTTGTTCAACATATTCGGATCGACATATTTGTTCACCATATTTCCATTCGTTCCTGATTTTTCGGACAACGAAATATGTCAAGAGAATACAATGACATATTTCAAAATAATTATTGACTGATAATGTTATCAACTATACAATAAGTATATCATTTGTTATTACGTGTGAGTGAAACAACAAACAAGATGCACTTCTTGTACATAAATCTAAATTAAAACATTGATATATAAAGGACAGTACAGAATTTTACATTGTCCCAATCACTATTCCTTACTGATTAGCTTTTTTTTCTAGAGATAATCCTGGAATTTCAGTTAATCTGTCACAGTTTTTCATGAATGCTTACTCACTGTGAAAGAAACAAGAAAATCCTAGCAGGCAAAATTGTACCTAATGAACCCTATCATCGGGCGGTGGATGGGATGGGATGATGTATTGTTTAAACTTATATTTACCTGCCATCTGCAGAAATGTTTGCATTTATAAGCAAAATTATTGAGTACCTGTCCAGTTTACACTATGGTCCATGTCCAAACAAATAAATAAAAAAAAAAAATAGATTTTTGTCTGCCTAAATAGCAACACAAATTACTTAATATACTGTCTGCATATGTATGTATGCATGTATGTATGTATGTATGTATATATATATATATATATATATATATATATATATATATATATATATATATATATACAGTCAGGTCCAGAAGTATTTGGACAATGACAGAGTTTTTGTGATTTTGCCTTTATACACCACCACAATGGATTTGAAATAAAACAATCAAGATGTGATCGAAGTGTAGACTTTCAGCTTTATTTTAAGAGGTTCCACAAAAATATGGCATTTACCATTTAGGAATAACAGCCATTTTCAACAGTCAGTCGCCTGATCTCAACCTAATAGAGCATGCTTTTCACTTATTGAAGACAAGACTGAAGGCAGAAAGACCCACAAACAAGCAGCAACTGAAGGTGGCTGCAGTGAAGGCCTGGCAAAGCATCTCCAGGGAGGAAACTCAGAATTTGAGTTTTGAGAACATGGGCTCCAGACTTCAGGCAGTCATTGACTGCAAAGGATTTTCATCCAAGTATTAAAATTATGGTTATATTTACAATTATGT
>CM040482.1:11052351-11112160 GCA_022758105.1 Pangasianodon gigas
ATATATATATATATATATATATATATATATATATATATATATATATATATATATATATATATATATATATATATTTATATATTGAATCTATATATTAATACCGCAAACGGTTTACACCCTTTAATAGCCTACATTTTTGAATGTAATCTATGTTGCCACACCTGTGTTTAAATAACACATCAACCACAATACTTATAGAGGTATGTCTTAAATTTTCCCCTGAACACTTATACACTGCTATTGCACACTGGTACACGATTCTAACTGAAGCTCGTTGTCTTTTAACTGGAACCGTGGAGTTCACTTTCATTACAAGCTCCTTACTACTTTTCCACAATAAACAGGCTGACTAGCAGTTGCTAGCTTCCCACCAAATTTAAGAAAAAATAAATGCCTTATAGCAAGACAAACGCTAAAACTCCAGCACACCTAAAATCTTTTTTTTTTTTTACTCAGAATCAATTCAATAATCATGTGTTTTGTTTTCATTTTAGACCAAAAAAAATAGTCTAACCTAAAAAGAATCTAGACAGGATTTTCATTGCTGCAGGCTATCTAACCGACATACTGAAAACTTTGGGCTGTATTCAGAATTTATTTTCGCATGTGAGGAGTTAATACTGAAACTGCTACATTGGTATTCAGACATCAGACATAATTATAGACTTAAGCACTACGTGGGAAATTGTTCAGGAGACTCATGCATGAGGTGGAGCTTGCTGAAAACAGAGGTGTGCCTCAGTTATGTCCGATTCTGCCCTTGAACTTAAGTCAATTTTTTTTCGTGCAGTGAGGAGCAGTACAAAATCCAGCAGCACTGTCTGAGAATTTGATCTAACCACAATATGATACACAGAAACATGTCTGAAAACTGTTTTGAGCTACAAACGCACTCAAAAAAGTATAGAATTATCCCTGTCCATTAAAAAGTCCATTAAAGTCCATTAAAAAGGTTGTTTTTATGTAGAGGAGTTTGGAGAAGACAGCATGTTACAATTACTTGTAAGTGTAGCAGATAAATACTTGGGCAGCTTGTTCTTAAAACTGTGGACACGCTTTCTTTACAGATGAATTATTTTATTAATTTGACAACTCAAAATAGTGAATTAAAAGAATGATAACATAGCCTACAACCCATACATCATGATTTCATGCAATTCATTTAGTATCTCATGGCCACATTAAATAAATACAGTGTCCAGTCACTACATTTTTTCAAACATAGATCTAGCATTAACACTTTCATTCTTTGTACTATATGACCATGCAAAAAACAAGATGTGCTTGATCAAGTGCTATTTTATAAGCTGCCAAATAATGATGGTGGAAGCCTTATTGTTAAATTCAACCAATTTTACAGTGATTCATGTGATATTTCCAACTGGAACTATCAACACAGCAATATATTGGCAATATACTGGATTCCTAGGTGGCACGGTGGTGCTCCGGGTAGCCGACTCACAGCTCCAGGTTCCCCAGTTCAATCCTGAGCTCGAGTTATGGTCTGTATGGAGTTTCTGTGCATGTTCTTGATCTCTGCTTGGGTTTCCTTCGGGTTCTCCGGTTTTGTCCCACCTCCTAAAACATGGAGCTAGGTGGATCGGCCATGCTAAACTGCCCTTAGGTGTGAATTGGTCTGTATAGTGTCCTGCAAAGGACTGGCATCCCATCCAGTGTGTATTCCCACCTCACTCCCAATGTTACTAGAATAGTCTCTGGATCCACTGTGACCCTGACCAGGATAAAGCAGTTATTGAAGAAGAACTTCATGCATTTAATGTTAATAATTTGAAGAGGCCACCCAGAAAATCAACCTAAGCACCTGGGCAAACCAAATGTCAATATGGAGATCTTGCCCTGTGTTTCTTTTGATCTTAAGTCACCAACTCTGGTGTCCATTGTTGTCAGTGCTGGGTGTCACACTGCCTGGCAAAGGTATTCTTTGATATCAGGACTGGAGGCAGTAGGAGAAGGTGTAACCGAAGGTGTTTAACATGTTTGACATGCATTGCCAGTCGAAAGTTTTTGAACACCTGAACTTTCTAATCTTTTATTGCAATTGAATCACAATCTTTGCCAAACTTATCAAACAAAATGATACAGAATACCAATTGAATAATGAAACCAAAGTCACTCTCAAAACCTAATGGAACTAGAGGGTAAACCTCTTAAGGCTATTGAATGATAGCCTATAGAAGACTCGTGGACAATGCTAATATTAACTATAAAACCATAAAAATGTGGTGTGCCAGATGAGCCTAAATAGAGTGATAAAGGTACAGTATTGGTGTACAGTATGCTCCAGTAAAATAAAACAATTTCTAACATTTCTCAATTCTTAAATGAAATTAATGAAAAAAACAGATATATCATCAAATACCTAAATGTCATCTGAAAATGATGTCAGTATCATCAAAAATGAACCTGAGTACATAATTCTTGCCCCAAACCAATTCTATTCAAAATACAATAGCCAGTGCTTTTGCTTTCCTCAATGTATTGTTGAATATTCATATATTTAAATCATCCTGCATGAGTTTATTCATAAGGAGGAAGGGGGCTAGAACATCTACTATACCATCACCAAGCTGAACTGTGTATCAGCTTGAAACCAGGCATAGAAAAATTACAGAAAAATTATACTAAGATATGCTTTCAATAAGTGGAAGTTGAAAATTTAAATCGTGTCCATTAGTGTATATTTACATAAGTATCATCCACCTCTGCCTCAAACAAAATGTCTTACTCCACATTTAAAAATATGCAATTCTTGATTCACTTGTTAGATTTTTATATTCCAGAGAATTAAAGAAAAATGTAATAAATTTAATAAAAATCAAGTGTTCTCAAACTTTTTGTAGTCAAGGACCTCAACAGTTCCTCAAACCTTCTAGATACAGATTTATTAAATGAACAGTATTTAAATATGTACAATATTGTGTCAATTTATTAGAGCCATTGTGCTTTCTATTTCTGAGCTTTCCACTGACAGAACACATTAAGTCCAAGTTTACATTATTTACTGGTTTTTGTGTTAATGACGTTTGAATTAAAACCAGTCAATGAGGCTAATAACTATAAGAACTTTACAATAAATATAATAACTCCACCATTGATTTCCACTCAGACTCCACTTTAAAATCCACTAATTTAAATATAATGCTAAAATATAGGTTATTAAAAAATTGGCACTGTTTTCTCAGATGCGCAATGAATTAATGACTCTAAAATCAATTCACTTAATTTGTCCTCGATGCTGATTATCGTTATAATTTATTATTACACTTTGATCCAACATCTGAAGTGTGGTAGCTGCCACAGCTTGTCGTGTCCCAATGACGCCCGTCTAGAGAGCCAGAGCGCCGTTTTATGCTCTGCACTGTGCTTTGTTTAATATCTAGATGCTCTTTAATGTCTTGTTGTACTATTCAATATTGTAACATAATGCATCTGAGTGCCAGGTACCACAGGCGATCCGACCTTGTACTCGCCTGGTCTTGTAAAAGTCCCGCTTATTCAAAACCAAGACAAGACAAAATAAGTATGTCTATACATACAACCAGGACTGCTTATTCAAACAAACATGACTCTGATCTTAATTATTTGCAATAAGCAAAGTTCATCATTAGTGTGTGTCATTTGTCTAATTTCTCAACTGGAACTAAAAAGGGCAGGGCTTGACCAGGCAATCAAGCTGCTGCCACAGCAACATGACAAAACTTACCACAACAACCATCACAAATCAGCATAGATCTGAGGATTGGTGTGTTGCAATTTGATTTTACTGATAAAAAAAGAGGAAGTCAGATGCATTATCATGTATAAAGGTTTAATCATTTAAGACGTCACACTTTCCTCAACAGATTAAAGCGCACCGTTTTCTGTTTATCTACGTGGTCTCTTCATTGTTTTATTACACACTTCTGATGAGTGAACAGGAAAAGCATTGTGTGTGTGCGTCTTTATATTATTCCATTCACTCAATCATACTAGCAGTAACGTGTGGCTGTTTTTGCTGTTTGTCATCCCGTACAATGACATCCCAGTGCATTTCGTCAAATGTATTTGTACCCGAAACATTAGAATTGAATAGGCATATTTTATTATGCAGGCTATCTACTACTAATAAAACCATTTATAATTGAAAGATGACCAACTTTCTGCTACTTTCTATAATAATATGGTGTCATGACTGTATTATTTCCCAATATGCACCTGTTTTCCCAATATGGTGCTATAAGAAACAAATGTCACTTTAAAACAAATCTCTTCACTTCATTCATACATTTTCCCTTTAAATAATTTGACCATTTTTTGGTCTATATTCTTATGACCTAATGATAAAGTTCACCACTTAAAATGGTTATTAAATGAATATATGGACTATATAAAAATATAGCTTGTTTGAATATCATGTAAACTATTTTTTTAAAGAAAGGTAATTAAAGGTAATTTGTTTATTGAATGTAGCCTTAAAGTAAAACAGGAATGTGCTGAAGCGATGATGGTGGCCTTTGAAGCATTTCTGAACAAATATAGCAGTCAAGTGCTTTTCTTTTTCCATCAGTCGCTCACGGTGTCACTGGGATGGCCAGGATTTCTAGTGATTAAAAAAAATGAGAGACTCATAATGTACAATGCAATTAAAATGAAAAAGAAATGAAAAAATAAACAGATATCATATCATATAATACTTATACTGGAGTCCAAAAGTCTGAGAGCACTAGTGAAAATGCTTCTGTTTTGCACTCCTTTCTAATTTAATACACCAATTTTCATTATAAATGATATTATTGACAACAACTTGAGTGAAAAGTAGAATTTCAGAGTTTCTTAGTATTTGGTACGTCCCCTTTTTGCTTTAATGACAGTGTGCACTCAAGCTGACATGGATTCCACAAGTTTGTGCAATACCTTATGATCCATTTTTAGATCAAATCTATCAGTGTGTCATCTGAAGACAGGCTTCAATAGAAGAGATTAGGCATGAGGAAAATCTGCCTTTTTGTACAAAGCAGTTAACATGGTTAATATCACACATTTGCTTACATTTAAATAGGGACCTAGAAATAATGCTGCAGAATCGTGAATATTAAATATTCAAGATTTTGAACATTTACTTTCTTTGTTTAAAATATTTAAAATTTATTTTAAATTTTAAGTTTAAATGAAAAAAAAAAAGAAAACCCCAGGTCTCAGACTTGATGTGGACTCAGCCTCTTAAGAAATGAATGCGACTCAATAATTCTTGCCCTTATACTCATAAACAATTTTCAAGAATTCTGTATAGAACAGCCAGTGCTTTAGCTGCTGTATGGTGGATGTGGTGTTGTAAGCCCTTGATGGGTGCTTTGTTGGATATTCCCATATGGAAGTTATCCTACATGAGTTTATTGTGTTAAATTGTGTCCACAGTTAAATGTATTTAAGTAAAAAGTACAAAATTTTTTTTTTTGGTCTTTGAGATGTTTAATGAGTATTTAGAAGGATTAAAATTAGGGTAAAAAGATATGTTTATTTATTTTCAGTAACCACTTTATCCTGGTCAGGGTCAAAGTGGATCTTAGGAGAGTGAGGCAGAATTTACATAAGTACTATCCACCTCTGCCTGAAACAAAATGCCTTACGCCACATTTATGCATTTGAATACTTGATGCAGTGGCATTTGTTATCAGATACACATTCATAAGATTATCTCTGACCCCTCTCACCTGCACTTTTACAACCACTTCCTTCAGGGGTGAGATACCGGACCATGAAAACTGAAACTCCAGGCACAGACAGTTTTTTCCCCTTAGCTGTAGCCTTGCTCTGGATAAGCCTCATTAACACAAACCAAAGCACTGCTGAAATACAGCAGTATATCCTCACACCTAGTGCAAATTCTCTCAAACTGTAAGACAAAGAAACATTATATTCATTAAAATGCTATGCATGTACAGTATTCATTCATTCATTCATTCTTCTTCAGTAAGGTCTTTATCCTAGACAGAGTTGTGGTGGATCCAGCACCTATCCCAGTAACACTGAGCACAAGGCAGGAGAATTCACCCAGGGCCAGTCCATGGCACCATGCACGCATGCGCACACACACATACACACACACACACACCTAGAGGCGATTTTGCACAGCCATGTTTTTGGACAAACAGAGGGAACCGGGGAACCCAAAGGGAACCATATAGACCAAGGGAGAACATGCAAAACTACACATGTAGTAGACATCAACAGGCTCAGAGGCTAATGCAGGATGCAAGGAGTCAATCACACCAATTGTAGGGACATGGAGATTCGCAAATTTATTTCTGAACGCGAAATTAGTGCATATATACACAGTCAGGCTCTGTCTCCCACTGCTTGTAAAACATGTATACATCTTAATGGCATCATAACCATTATTTAAGGTGATAAGTCTGGCCCAGAAAATCACAGGGACAGATCTCCCCTCACTGCAGGACATATTCAATAAAAGGACATACAAATGGGCTAGCAACATCATCAAAGATGCCACTCATCCCACCCACAATTTCTTCACCCTCATGAAATCTGGCAAGCGGTACCAGAGTACTGCGGCCAGAACATCCAGGATCTGGAACAGTTTATATCCCCAGGCCATTACACTGATCAGTATTCATCATCCACTACTGCTTCCACTGGGGACATCAGGATAAGATCAGCCCCCTGCTCAACTGCACCCTGCACCTTACCAAATGGACTATCATACACACACCTCATACTAAATGGATTAATAAGCATTGTCACTTTAAACACTACACTTTGCACTGACACTTTACACTACTGCCACTTTATCGTTACTTGCACTGCTTAAATATACCGTGAAACATTTTTATTGTTAACTGTTCTTATTGCATACAGGTTCTCTTCAGACTGTAAATTGGCTATTGTGTATTGTTTATTTTTATTATTCTTCCTGCCTTGTTGCTTATTGTATTTTTTTTTTTGTATTTTTATTGTCTTTGTAATTTATTGGTTGTTGCCTTTCTACCCCATCTTTCTCATGAGCAAAAAATTAAATAAGAATTTCTTGTACCAAAGTACCTATGACAATAAAGATCTGGAATCTTGAATTTTATGAGCAACTGCACGACTTAAAAAATATATACAATCTTGGGAGTACACTACAGCAACCACAACGTGTAGCAACAAAATACGGAAACCTATTACACCGTGCTCAGTGAGTATAATATTTCCTAACAATCAATTTGAAATTTTGATGAAGTTCATATTATATTTTGTCTAATTTTTTCCTTAATAAAATAATAATACAGCTAAACACAGACAGTAACTCGAGCTCAGGATCAAACTAAGGACCCTGGAGCTGTGAGGTGGCAATTCTAACCACCATGTGCCACCATGCTGATTTCTTTTTGAGAAATACAAACAAGTAAATTTGTTACAAAATATTACAGGCAGGTGCAATCAAAAATAATAACTGCGTGAGCAGGATTGAGCAGGAAAAAAAAAAAAAGTCCCGCACACATCTAGCTGAGACCAATTATGAACTGTAATGATGTAGCTGAGGTTGAGGAACTTTCAGCGCCAGAATTCATGGCCCATTCTGACAGTGCTTTTTTCTAGTGATTTCCATAGAAGTGGTGTTTTAAAAGATTGAAAGAAAAAGACGTTTAGGCCACACCTATTTCCATGTTAAAGCTGAATACAGATACAGATACAGATATGGTTATTTAGAGTACTAAACAGGTACAGATACAAATAGTGTCATTGTGTTCTAAGGGTGTACCCTTAGTATATACATATCTTCTATTATATTTGCTTTGTTTAAGTTTCGTCTGTATCAATGGACCTACTGTCAAGTCAAATTTCTTGTAAGTGAAATCCTTTTTGGCTGATAAAATAATTTCCGATTCTGATTTCTGATTCTTTTAAATTTGTTAAAGCATGGCTGAAAGACTCAATGTCTCTACATAAAGACGCCTGGGTGATTTGCGTTGTAAAAATGAAGTGACTTTTTATAACACCATTGCTCTCCAATTAATCACCATTCATAAACTGATGCATGCCAACTTCCTATGTTTCTGTTGACCTGTTTTGGTCAGGGACTATCAGTAGGAAAGGGAAAAGTATCAAAGGCCTGAGCAGCTCTGCATGCCGGAGAGCCACCTAAGGAATTCCTTGGAGTCGTTTAACTGTGCAAGCCTGTTGACATACTCTTTGTGGCATGCTGCCGAGCCATCCAGAACAGGAAATGGATAAAGGCGCATTTTTGCAGTGTGACTGCAGGAAGAGACAGGCTGAGAGAGAGAATGAGAGAGAGACAAAACAGAGACAGACACTAGATAGGAAAGCGCTGTAATGCGGGTCTCCTTTGCAATGATTAACTATTTATGAAGACGGCCGAATAGTTTCGATGAAAATTGGCACATCTGGTGACTGAGGTCATACCTCCTAGGTCTAACATGCGTATAAGGTTTACAGAGTTACATATGTACTGTGTGTATGCAACTGTAATGCCATATCTGGAATTCTGGATGTGTTCAGACAAATGAGTGCAAGTGTTTACAGTCTGTCTGTTCTGTGGCACCAGAAAAATATTTGCTTAAGCTTTGGCCGTTTTTGTTTATCCATTTTTAATGTGACAAATAGTTTTGGAGATGCCATTGTTTAATGGATGGTGACGTCACTCTGGCATTTCCTGCCCCTTGCAAAGACTGTACGTTCCTCAGAGATATTTTCTGCCCCCTTTTGTTACAAAAAGGACATTGTTTTTCATCCCTCAGCAACTCTTATTCCGGTATGTTATCACGTCAGTAATCCTGACATTCATCAGGTGATTATAATATAATATAATAGAAATATATAATTTATTTGATTAATTATGCAAATTCATTCACCGTGTTTTATTTTGTTTTCCCAAACCTACTTTTTAAGTCATAAAAGGCAAGAGAGTGTACACAGAAAGAGTGTACACAGGAGGAAAGATAACTTGAAGACGTGTCATTCCAAGAGGGTAATTCCATTATACGTTTCCCAAAATCTGACATGCAAAATATGCATGTCATATGAGATCATTTCCAGTCTGAAAACAAATATCTTTCTTTCACATTTTGATATTTGCATATATTACCCAGTGCCATTTATTATCAGATATCCATTGTTGAATTCCATTCATTATGGTTTGACCTGATAGTGTGAAGACCTACGGTAATGGAGGACCCAGACAATTTGCATTAACTGTCGCGGAAGTAAAAACGAAATCAGATGGCATGCACCTCTGTAATAGATTGATGGTTTAATTAAATTCTAACATCGTGTAAAAGTATTAAATTAGATTTAGGTTTTGTCACATCACAGTTAACACGAGTTAATTGTAATAAAACACGAGTGAAAGTTACAGACAACCAAAGCAGTTAGAATAAATATAGGTAAAAGAAGAATACATATATCCCAATACAGGTGAGGGAAAAATAGAAGGTAAAATACAAAAATACAAAATAATATATACAATGTATAAGGTGGCAAAATTTTATTTCAAGGAAAATATATGTTCTTAAAATATATGGTCTTGTTATTTGTTTGTCAAATTAGACTCATTATTATTCATTATGTATTACTGTGTTTAATCACCTATAACTGGAAATACAGTATGTTGTGTGAACATGATTAATAATTGCCTTATTAGTTGTGATGATGTGCAGTTAAAACCTTATTAAATCCTTGTTATACAAACTATTGAATGAATCAATAATCTCGCTCTTATTAGATTTAATTCTCTCTGTTCCATCTTTAGGTTCAAGCATCCATTGGGTGCGGTTTATGACTTTGAAAGCTGAAGAAGTCATCAATAATTTAATATGTGCTCCATATTATAAAGGAGAATTTTAGTTCTCACTGATTATGGACTAAAAAGTAATATGTTTTCAATAAACTGCACATGCTTTACCCTAACGTAGATATTTAAGACTAATAAGATGGGACATGAAGTTAGTAATTTCTGCTTAGACAGTTTGTATAAAGCGTTTCTTGCACATTTACACAACTAATAATATGATTATTAGTCATTTTTACATAACATTGCTACACCTGTTATGTAGCAAGACCATAAGTAATGCACTATATGTATTCCTTAAAATAAAGGTATGCTGTGTGCATAATAAAAATAAAAATATTAAGAGTAGAACTAGTATGTAGAACTAATATATATTGAACTGTACAATGTGGTATATAAGAATACTGGTAATAGCATTGTGTATATTTATATGTAGATAACAGTAACAGTAGATAGATCAACTGCATTGTGTGGCCATATTTGTTTAAGTATTATGTGTGTCGTGAAAAACAATTAAAATATAGTACATGATTTTCATAGAGAATGATAACTATAAGAACTTCATGAACAGGAAAAAGTAGAGGATTTTTCAAACAGAGGAAACTTTAGATATTTTACCGTGGTGATATTTTGATATATATATATATAACAAAGAAAAAGAGCTCACCTCATTTTTCTACAAGATATTATATATTAAAAATTACATTGTAAAACTGGGCTGTGTGGATGTCATTAAACACCACCTTGACTTTTTTTTTTTAATAATAAAGGAGAGTCCCTGAGGTAAAAAGGCAGGAAAGGTTTCATTTCACACCCTGACAGTGATATCTTGCACGGAATGATAATAGTCAAAAAAGGGACCATCTCAGCTTCTCCACTCCTTAATTTTCTTTTTCTTCTCACTATTTTTTTCTATCCAGTTTTCCATGCCCAACTGATGATCCCCTTGAGAATGCGAGGAGGCGACTCATTGTGTAACAACAACGTTCCATGTGTTGTTGGAAAGAGATGACGATGTCACAAAAATGGAGGTGTGGCATCGACTTGCTGGGGCATAAAAGGAAGGCCGGGAGTCTGAGCTGCACATGAGCACCTGTCATTGCCTCTAGCAAGAGCACTAAGAACTCAACACACAGTAAACCTGTGCACGTTGCTTTCTGTGGATATATAAAAAAAGCTTTGTTTTAGTCTTTACAATGGATCTCTCTCTGCACACCATTCTGCTGATCACTGCCACATTCTGTGTGTTTGTGGAAGAAGGTAAGTCAATACCTCTCAGTTCCTGTTATGCTGTGATGGATAATGCAAATTTGTGTACACTACAATGACAAGGCATGCATTGAATATTTTCACAAAGTATAAATATATTAATATATGATCTTTCAAGATACTAGAACTACTTTTGGATGTTGCACGATATGAATGCAATATTTGATGGGCAAAAATAGCTTAAGTTTCATTTTTAGGTGTAGTATTACTTAAGCAATGAGAAACAATATGCATATGGCATTGCACTTTCCTTTCCTTATAACCCACATTGGAGACAATAAGGTTATCATGGAACTGCCTTTCTATCTTAAGTGATAAGCGTTCCATATCTAAATGGATGGCATTGTACTGGGCCTGGCATATTTACACTTGAGTTTGATTGAAAGTTTATAGATATTTGTTTTTAATATGACTAAGACAGAGCAACAATGATGAGCCGTTCATTTCTGTGCAGTTAACAGAGCCCTGGTAAACATCCTACATTTTAAAATGATGTGCTCTTTATGTGCTCTGTTTCTAGGATTTGGACTACCCCTGTTCCAACCATCAGAAATCCAGAGCCCTTCTTTAACGGCCGCAAGGGTTCGCACCAAACGCTGCTCCTGCAGTAACTGGATGGATAAGGAATGCATCTACTTTTGCCACTTGGACATAATCTGGGTCAACACACCTAGGTAGGTCACTCTGAGGCTAACACACAGCACAAATCCACATATAAATCCACGTAATTTCAGCATTATGCTCTGCATCAGTGGGACTTTAATAGGCAAACAGAGATCTATACTATAATCCGAAAGTTGATATCTTTATCTCTGTTATGCTTTTCTCCACAGTAAGATCACCCCGTATGGCCTCGGAAGTCCTCTGTCTCGTCGCCGGCGCTCCACTGGGCGTTGTGAATGCGCCAACCCCAATGATCCTACCTGTTCCACTTTCTGCCACACCAGGTGAGCATAGCATAATCCTTGTCTCTCGTATGAAACAACCGAGAAAAGAATAGACTCCAGATCAAAGGAGATAGACAGCTCACATCTTTTCTGTCGTGCATACCAATGGCAATCATGCAGAACCTGAACAGATCAGGGTAAACCATAGTTAAAGGGTTAATGAGATGTGCGCTGATAAGGTGTAGCTGTTTACTTCAATGGGACTAACCTACACTGGCTGGATTTGTATAATGAGTCATGCAGGTCCCTGAGTCATTGGGTTATTTTTAGAACATCTGTTTTTTATCAGGCTTCGCTGTTAGGAATTCTTAAAGTTGCTCAGTTACTTAACGCCGAAGCTGTGCCTCCACCCTTTGACACTGACGTCTGCACATATCTTAAATGACATGCTTTAAATTGTTTGCTGTAGGGTAAAGAGGAGGAGATGGAGAATGTTTTTTGCTCAGTAATCCTGAACTAATTATATTGTAATGCTTTGTCATGTGAGTCTGCAATATGTACATTATTTAACCTGGCGCTTATTCTTTTGGTCACAGCTCCATGGATCCAAGCCTAGTGGTTGTGAGTCCCCTTGATCCTGAAGTGGGCCAGGTGGATAAAGCTGACAAAGATCTCCTCACATATTTCAGGTAAGAAATAGACAAATTCTTACAAACACACACACACACACACACATATATATATATATATATATATATATATATATATATATATTTGTTTCTGCAATGGGTGTTAACCAGGCCTTCACTTTTTTCCATTTGTAGACAAGTTGCCAAGGCTAATCTCATCGCAGCCAAGCGTACTGCTGCCTCAAGGAAAAAGCTGACCAAGACCAACAAATCGTGAACCAGTCAGAGAAAGATGCAGAGCGATAAGAAACAAAGGATCAAAATCTTCCCAGGAGGAGATGTCATTCCTGGGTAAGAAGCTGATGCCCTTGAGAGGATCTCTTCTGCTCAAAACTGGGGTATGACTGGAAGGACAGTTGAGAGAAAGTTCTCTCAAAAGACACTGGAAGACTTAAGAATGCTCGTGGAAAAAAATACATCTATTAAAGATACTGACAGTGTTAAGGGAAAAGACTTAAGGTGTTCAGGGCCACAATTAATACACAGAAACGTCACGGATCAGAGAAGCAGTGGAATGTGTGAAAATGCCTATTTGAATACAAGTGTGCCTTGTGTTGTTTTACTAAAGGAGGAATGGAGCACCTTGAACACCTGTGAAATGGAAAGGAAGGAATGTTAAGCCAAAAAAAAAAAAAACATGTGGGAGTCATGTTTGATAGTTTAGCACTATCAGATGAAAACTGTAAATCTTAGCCTTACAAATGAGGCACTTATTCTTGCAAAAAAAAAAAAAAAAAGACTGTGCAATACTGCTATGTTATGAAAGGTTGAATATAACAGTGATGTGTCTGTATACTAAGGTCTTTTTATCCTCTCCTTGTAGTACATTCTGTTCTTCTCTTCATTTTAGTTGCACTTCTCTGTATCAGAGTTTCATATGGTTTCATTTCTCTTGAAAATGTTAAATACCTCTATGCAGGCCCTTGCTGTAATTTCGTAGGCAGCCGTCATAAACACTGAGTTTATACTTCTGTTACTGCTGTATGATAACAATGACCAAAGGTTGCTATGCTGTCTTATCTAAGTTTGCCAGTGGATTCTTTGGGACACATATTAACTGTTTTATGAAATGGATCAACCACCCAGGGCTCATGAGGGAGTTTTTTTTTTTTTCTTCTTGGCCTCTTTGTGAACGCGGAAATATTATTAACATAGTTACTGTTGCGTGTTTTCAGTTACATGTGCAAACGAGTTTCAATGCCTCGGAGCTTGCCAACAAACTGCAGTAATTGTTTTTTCCTGCAATAGAACAGGCCAACTAATGTCTTTGTAATTTCCCATTATAAGAATCAAGCACTGGGTTTCAGTGGAATGTGTTTAATTGGGCGGCCTTTTAACTACTGCTTATAGCTTGATGTTTGTCTTCTGCGTGTGTATGGCATGCAGAACGACTCACTGCTATGTCAACAACTACTGTTTCTTCCCTGATATCTAGGGAAAGGCCATTTTCAGCCTTCAGCTTGACCACAGATACTTGAATGTTTAGTTTCACAGCCTGCAGGGCCTATATCATGTTGTAAAGTAGCATGCTTGGAAAAATGTTATTTATTTAATTTATTGAGCTCACTTATTTATATTTTGTACCTCATTTACAGACAGGTTTTATCTCAAATAAATTATTGGAATTGAAATTTGTTTCATCCTTTGTGTTTATTTTGGTTAAGGATATAGCAAACTTAGGTAAAGCATTTTCATTGCAATAAAAATGACAGGATATTTCAAACATACTTACAAAAATATCATTAATTAACCCAACAGATTAATAATTATAATAATAATAATAGGTTTAATTTATATGGCACCTTTCTACCACTCAAGGTTGCTTTATAATGAAATAAAATTTGCAAGAAACACAAAATTGATGATAAAAAATTGATCTAATTTAAGTGGCGTAGGCGCTCACAATCCCACTGAAGGCCTGTGCTGGTATGGCTCACACAGTCCATATGGCCACGGCATCACCGCTCTGAATGCCGTACCATGGATCCACAGAGCTGCACAAGCGCGACACAAAGTGGACCCAGACACATCAGAGAACATAAAGCGGAGCAGGCCTATGACTGCTCAGAATGATGATACCAAACTTTCTGCCATCGATGAAAGTATCAGGAACACCGAAACTGATCAGATGCTGCACTCACAGCAGCCAAAAAACATGCAAACAATAAAACAGAAAAACAAACATACAAATGTAGGAAAAAAGAAAAAAAAAAAGAAAAAGAAAGACAATGAAAAACTCCAATGAGAAGCACTAAAACATGTGCAGGGTACTCTCAACCAGTAATGGAAGGAAATGTGAAATATCTTATATGAATAATATTTATAATGCTATATATTATGTATATATTATATTCTATCCTATATTAATACTGATTAGTATTAATAGATTGTGATAACAGATGACACATTTCAGAGGCTGTCTGGGTTTCAGACAAAGTAATAGTTGTTATTCTGAGATAAGCTGTTGTAAGAAGTTTTCCAACTTATCCTACCAAAATGATTAGCTCCATTAATAACACAATAATGTTTGTGCACTTGGTTACTTTTTAAAAGCAGAGATAAAAATCAATATTTGCCCCTTAAGCCAGTGATTAAAGCTTTCTAACTCATGTGTCAGTTGCAGACAGATGATATTATGACAGAACCAGCCAGACTAGGTTTCTCCTAACAGTTGAAAAATACCACAGCCAATAACAAACAGCTATAATTCTCACGCTTCTAAATAAGACCCTCTGATGACTGTAGTGTGGCCTACAAGAACCAAAGCTTTCAGAAACATAAATCATCTGTTTTCTGGGGTTTTTTTTGTCTGACGACAGACAAAATCTAATCTATTTATCATATGGCAGTGCAAACAATGCACCAGGCAGCAAGACTGACTGTATGGTTTTTGCATGGCAGATTGTTGACAGAAAGAACGGTCCGGACTGACATTAAATATTTAGCCAGTGATGCTCTAGTCTCAGCCTCAGAGATTTCCAGAGTAAGATACAGTCACAGAACTAAAAAATGAATGGAATCCCATCCTTAAAATTATTCATGAATTTTACTGAAAGCAGTTAGCTGTGAATAAACAAAGCAGTCTAGTTCCTGGTGTGTCACCTGCCCTGTCAGTCAAATTTCTGTGAAAGTAGGCAGGTGTAGGACACAAAACATGCAAAAACTAGTTGTCTGTCTGTTATAAAGCTGTGTCATTAAGGAATAAAAGGCCTAATAAAGGCCTAATAATCAATATAATTAGGGTTGTTAAAATATTATCACAGTGACACAGTAGTGCAGTGAGTAGCATTGTCAGCTCTCAGCTCCAGGGTCTCCGGCTTAACGTCTGTGTGAGTTTCACGTGTTCTCCACGTTTGCGTGAGTTTCCACCAGGTTCTCTAGTTTCCTCCCACCCCCCAAAAACCTTCCTGTAGAATCTGTGAGCTGCTCCACCACCTCCCTGAACGCTGACTCATCATTGTTGCTGTTGAGACCCACAACTATAGTATCTTTTCAAACATGATGATGTGATTGGAGCTGTACTTTGCAGCACAGTTTTGAGTCAGCAAGGTGTGAATGAGCATGCGAATGTGTGTATGCACAGTGCCTTGGACTGGCATCCTATCCAGTGTGTATTCCTGCTTTGCTCCCAGTGTTCACGGAATAGGCTCCAGATCCACTGCGACCCTGACCAGGATAAAACATTTTACTGAATTTGAACGAATGAATGAATGAATGAAGAATATTATCTGTGATTAGAACACAATGCCGATATGTATACATATAGTAGGCTTTATAGTTACAAGTACAATACAATAATTCTTCCCATTAGGAAGTTGGCATCAGAGATGATGCAGCACTTCTAGAGGAATTAAAGGCTAAGGGCCCAACAGATGCAGATTGGCAGTTCTGAGATTCAAACTCACCACCTTCTGATTGGTAGCTGAGGATCGTAATCACTGAGCCACTGCCCTTGGAACAAGGAGAAGCAACTGAGTATGTAGAGATATGTGTTGGAGATGTTTTACATATTGAGAAATTCAGACGTTCAATTGGGGAAACCCATGGTAGCTGGTTTTATGGAAATATACAGTCATACGATGGTCAAATCATAGCATGGTGTAATAGTGATAATAATGATGTTACACAGTTTCACCATGCTTTACAGATACATGCCTTCCTTTTTCATGTATTTTATGTATTCCTTATGGATACATAAATGTCCTTCAGTCAGGCAATTTGATCATCAATGTCATATCTGTTCATTTTGCTAGCTTAAAGATTTTTACTGTATGTGTATTTTTTTCTAATTTAACCCCTGAACTGAATATAGCACCACGGACTGATGATGTCATGGAGGGTGTTTGCTGTTCCAAAAAAAAAAAAAAAAAAACCCCAGATTTAATACAGCTTTTTCTAGTTCTGTTTAAGATTATGAGATTATGCTGGAATGCATTGTAGGTGCACCTGCATCAGTCTCTTCCCTTCCATCTGCTCTCTGATGTCACTCAGGCCTGGAAAGCTCCTTCTGCCTCTGTTCTTCTTCAGAGTGTTAATAGCTGACAAGTGTAAAAAATAAAAACAGGATGCTCTTTGCACATTCCCCTCACATTCCTGCAGAGTCTCGCTTAACAGTAGGAAAGGGAAAACATTGGAAAAATACAGCCGTGTCTCCGCTGGTTAAGAGGAAGTGATATGGAGAGCATGGAAACTGATTAAGGCTTGCTTAATCACTGGGGCTGTCAAAACACTGCTTGCTTTGTTATATTCGTTGTTTTTTTGTTCCCTGCATACATTCCTGCATTCTTTGATCTAACTATGCCAATGCAATGCCAAATGCGAAAATAGGCGTGTTCACGGCTACAGGTGAACATGCACTTCTTTGTATTTTTCTTTTGGACAAGTGTGTGCGTGTGGTTGTGTGTGTACTTTGCAGTGGTCTCTTTGTGAAGAGAAATTGCTAAATATTAATAGAGAATAAAGATTAATAGACTCCTGTGAAGAAATTTTCGTAACCCTTTACTATAAGGTCCACAAATAAGCATATATTTAATTTTTAATTAATGCATGGACTAATCCTTAGCACAACAGGAAATATTAAAAGCCGCCATTAATAATGATAATCTTTAGGTATTAATGTCTTGTTAACCCCTTCTGTTAATATCCTGACTTGCAGTATTACGGTGTTGTAATGTCCCCTCAATCCACAGCTGTAAGTTAATTCTTAATGGCAACTACCATGCCACAGGGCCAGAGCTTCAATACGATGAGCCAACTATAGGATATGTAAGAGTTACCATTATATTCTGCATGCTAGTAGCAATGCTATAAAAAGCTTCCCAATTAGATCAAATTAAATCAGTTAAACCATTACATTGTGTTGGCTATGACACGATATGGCCAAAAGTATGTGGACACAAAACCATCCCAATCCAGAGTTTGCTATCCCAATAGCAGCCTCCACTCTTCTGGTGAGGCTTTACGCTATATTTTAGAAAATGGTTGTGGGGATTTGTGCTCATTCAGCCACAAGAGCATTAGTGATGTCAGGTATTCATTTTGGGTGTGGTACACAGTCGCTGTTACAATTTATCCTAAAGGTGTTTAGCTCCAACTCCAAGCTAGCTCCTTGCTTGATAAAATGATATTGTGCTAGTGTTACATTACTTTATGGCTTAGTCTACAGTTGTCATATTTAGCTGTTTTGCTATTAGATCATCTCCACCACTTACCACAGTTTTACGTCCTGTTCTCCTCTTTTTCTTGTTCTTTCTTTCTTTCTTGGCTTTCAGACAGGTAGACTTTCTTCATTTTAAAAAGCATAACAATTCAAAATAAACTTAAAAGTCCCACGAGTCTCCCTTTAGTGGGGCTTCCTGGTATAGCATTGTACATTACCCATCAGAGGTTTTGGGGGAGTTCAGCACTTAGAGATTTGACATGTTCATGGACTTGGGGTCAGCCTTCCTGGGTCCTTCAAAACTCAGGGCGCCAAGCAATTGCCTGCCTTGACTATCCTGTAGCTAGACGTCTGCACAGTCCTTACTGTGTGATTCAATGGATGAACCTCATGTGAGATCATAACCACTGTTATAACGTTTGTTAGTGGTGCTGGCTTCGAATAATGAATTGCGAATTGTCCCACGGCACTTACACCAAATCACCAAGTCTTGATTAACAGAATGAGGTAACAAGTTATTAATGACTGTTCACATATGACTCCTTTGGCTGTAAATGTATTTGCATCATTAGTATATATATATATATATATATATATATATATATATATATATATATATATATATATATATATATATATATATATATATATATAATATGGTTAATGGTTATAAGCATGATCTTGACTATCTAAACATTGTAAGTAAGTATTTTCCTACAATTATACACAGCACAATGGAAAGCACTCATAGAGGTACCAATACAAAGGTGTGTGTGTGTGTGCTGCGGAGGGGTGGGGAGAGGTTGAGAGAGAGAGAGAGAGAGAGAGAGAGAGAGGTCCTATTTAATGTTGTTTTGCTCCAGTCTGATTCAGTTCAGTCTGCAAGCTCAGTAGCTCAGTAGGCAGATTACAGTAAGAACCCATATCTGAACATTCCTTCCCTTCCTGGTTTTGTTTATTAGGAATGCTGGCTGTGTGTGTGTGTGTGTGTGTGTGTGTGTAAAAGCCAGACAGTATATCTCTTCAAATAGCTGTCTCCTTTAAGGACAAATAAGTTCAGGGATCTCTCATCACAGCTTAAATGTCTTAAATGTCATTCTTCCATTCCTCGCTGTTTCGAGAATGTAATGCATGTTTTGATAGAAGCTGAGTCAGACAGAGTCTGCACAGTGTGTGTTTGTGAATCCACAAATATTTCATCCAGAATAGCGTACTGTGGAAATAAAGATGAACTAAATTTAATGTATGTTATTTTAAAAAAGATACTTTTTTACAGAACATGAGGGCAAAGTTCAATGAGTTATTCTACATTCAGTGTCAGTGATAGGGATTAGCAAGGTACATGTAGCGATGCTACTAGCTTAACTACAGTTTTAATAGCATGGAGGTAGTTGTTCTATTTTCAAAATAATGTAGCTTTTCCAGTAGCTATCTATTCTTTTTCACCAAGTAGATGAATAGCACAACAAAACTAGTTAACCAGGTAGCAAACTGACCTTGGCCCAGCATCTCCCTATAGACATTGGGTCAATGTTGGGAAAGGAGCATTTTAATAACAACCTTACCAACGTTCACCCAATGCTGACCCAACATCACAAAGGAGAACTTTTCATAACAACTTTACCAATGTAAAGTGGGCCAATGTTGAGCCTACATTGGCAAAGAAGGACACTTCATAACAACCATGCCAACATTGGGCCAATGGCAAGGTGGATTTAAAGGTGGTTGAAAGTCTGTCGTTCCTGGTGGCCAAACATTGGGCCACTGGACAAAATGACGTTGAGTGAAAGTTTGGCGCCCAGCGTTGGGCCAAAGGAATGGCTGATGTTGGCCCAATGTCAGTTTGCTACCTGAGCAGCTAGAACAAAACTAGATAACTTGAACTGAACAAAGAGTAGTGAAGTGAGTCCTCCATGTATTTGCTGCTTTTTTGATGATTTTTCTTTCTAAGTAATTGTAACTGCATCTTACTAAAAGTAATTTACAGAAAGAAAAGAAAAATCTCTTTGTTATGACATACCATACACAATAAAATTAAAATGTCCTAATTGACTTTCCTTAGTTTAGTTCCTCCAGTGTAGTTAGCTACTTTTCTAAGTAGCTTGTAGAGTAGCTAGCTATTTCTTCAAAAGGGTAGTTTGTCTATAGCTTAGCAATTTTATATCATGGTTAGCTTTTGCAATTGCAATGCAGCTTCCGCAACAATGGCACAGTGTATAGTATGCAGGGGTTTAGCAAAGCAGCCTCGAGTCATGGGGACATATTTGAGAATGCCTTGAGATATGGATCTCAGTTGCTTATGTGTTACTGCACACGTACATGTGATAAAAACCCACAGCCTGATTCCTACTTCTCTAGAAGACCACAGGCACAGAATAAACCATCCTCAGATTGCTCTGTAAACAGTCAGTGCTTTATTCTGATATGCATCTCAATCTTAATTTTGTATTCAAACCTGGGGGAGATGCTGATCTCTTGCCAAAGAAGAACACTGTATGTGAATGTGGGCTGGCATGTCTGCCCTAAATCAATGGAAGGACTGAGAATTTTGTCCGAACAAGCTGTAACCAGCCACAGGCCTGAACTGTGAGCCAAAGCATTCAAGCTTTCGAGAGTAGTCAACATTAGACACAATGCTGCACCAGGGAGTGGATTCAGTTTTCTGTGATGCCTTTGGCTTATGAGCTTTTTGAAAGTGAATGACTTGGGAGATTTTGGAATTAATTACGGGCAGAGCGGTGCTCAAACGTGAATAATGGGTGTGTGAGTAATTTTTGGAACAAACCTGGAATTCTCTGTGCATTCAGAGTCACGGAAGGCCACGGAAATAGTGAAATGGCATGTAAATAGAAACGTAAATAGATTCTCCCGTTTTGAAGATGTACAAAACACCACCACAGTCACATGATGACAAAACACCAGGCTATAAATAATGTACTTCAAGTATGTGGAGAATGTAAAAAGCCTATTTTTCATTTCACATACTTTCTGGAAATACAAACATATACTTTTCTGTACTTTTTAAAATGTATATTTTTATAGTAATACATTTTAAACTATACTTCTCAAGAGTACATACTGTAGTATGTATTTTATAAAAGTACACTTAAATTTTTTTTAGATTTTATTAAATTTTATTCAGCTATATTTAGTGAAATTGAAATATAATTTAAAATGTACCTAAGTGTAGTTTAGTTGCAGTATAAGTAGGACTGATATATAGTATGTATATGTGTATCTATACACCCAGTAGTATATTTATCATGTTTACTACTAATGTTTATATTTGTAAAGTTTACTAACAACTGTACTGAGTGCAAGTGGTTAAAAAAAAAGTACTCAAAGTACTTTTTGTTGACAGGAGTGGAACCCAGTGTGGTCTTCTTGCTAATGCAGCCCAGTCATCTTAAGGTTCGGTGTGCTGTGCATGCTGAGATGTGGTTATTTGAGTTACCGCAGCCTTCCTGTCAGCTCAAACCAGTCTGGCCATTCTACTCTGACCTCTCTCATCAACAGGTCATGTCTGCCCGCAGAACTGCTGCTCACTGGATGTTGTTTTTTTTTTTTGTTGTTGTTGTTTTTCCACACCATTCCGTGTAAACTCCAGAGCCCAGCTCTAGAGATCAACAGTTTCTGAAATACTCCAACCAGCCCATCTCTCACCAACAACCATGCAATGGTCAAAGTCACAGAGATCACATTTTTCCCCATTGTGATGTTTGATGTGAACATTAACTGAAGCTCTTGACCTGTATCTGCCTGATTTTATGCATTGCGCTGCTGCCACATGATTGGCTGATGCTAATTGCATGAACAAGCAGGTGTTCCTATTAAAGTGACTGGCGAGTGTATATAGATATGCTTAAGATATATAAACGCATAGCTTATTACAAATTAAAAACACTTTGTTGTCATAAGTTGTTCCAAATAATACATTTAGTATGTAATAAAGGACGTATAAAGTGGCAACATTAAAAGCATGTACTTATGTTAATTATACTTTTTAAAAGTACACTTACATACACTTTTCTTTCACAAGGTTAAAAACAGAAAGTGCAGCATTATCAGTCACAGTGCTCTACTGCATTAAGCCTACAGGGGCATGTGTCTTACACACACACACACACACACACACACACATGCATCCACACATCGGTTGCGAGTGTAGGAGTCAGCTTTGTTTGTGTTGTGTCTGTAAGACGTAGCGCCGCCGCAGAGCAGGAAGCAGAGGGGAGAGGGACGTTCCACTGGCCCAGATGTTTTCAGAGAACTGGAGATAGAGGCAACCACAGCAAGTCAGGAATAGAAAATTCCTTTCAGTGAATGAAGGAAATTTGCACTTCTGTGTAAGCTGAACTCTTTTGTACCACTGCGATTAACCCTCAGAGGTCTATGCCCATGTTTGCCCAATATTGATGGCCTCGTTTTAAATAGATGTCATGTTTTATATCATTTGTTTCGGCTCAGATAGGTTGATGAATGACCAGATTTACGATTACTGTAGGCACTGAATAACAAACCTTATGATTGTTAAAAGGTCATGTTTGGAAGGTGTGGGCCTGCTGTGTATAGTACAGATAACCTCTGTCTTGATAATTAAACGATGAATAGATAAAAATGCAAACCATTTGTGAAGTGCTGGTTTATAATCCAAATAAAATAACAAATAAGCATGTTTTATCACTGATAAAATTGTGAAGATATGGATTTTCTGCTCTGTTAAGCCACAGATCTTGCCAAATAATGTCTCTTCACCAAATAATTCCTAAATTATTCAATCAAATGTAAGACATGAGCTCATATTAAAACCGATCACTGTAAAATTCACAAACCTTAATGTTCTAAAGACTAGCTAATCCGGGAACAGGCATGCTTTTGGGAGAGGGGATGAAATGTAAATCTCCACATGGAAACATACCCAAGCCATGAGGCACCAACACTACCTGCTGCACCACCATGCTAAGCCATAACCTAATTTTTTTAAATAAATGAATTGAAATGATTATTTTAACTGTGGACAATGAAGAAATGATAATGATTGCTAAGTTACAAAATACACTTTGGGTCAATTTGCAGTTCCAGTAAAGTGAAGCAGTGCAGTACGACATAGTAAATACGCAGCACAGTACATACCGAAAATGCTTTAGTGTTTTTTTTTCTTTAACATATCTCTAATTATAGTCACATTCTTCTCTTCCCTTCCCTTCTAACTGGTCTCATTACAGCATTACACAGTTATTTCTTTACAGCTTCAATGCACAACATTCTTAGAAGCCACACCAAGGTTCACTATGCGAGAATTATTTTGAAGGGTTGCATGAAAATGATTTCAGGTCTCTATATTGCAAAACGTTCTCCCTAATGTCTGAGACAGAGTGAGAAACAGGTTAAGGCTTTCCCTTGTTGCAGTCAGTCAAGCACAAAACTTAAAGAAATTGAAAGCTTTTCCTGTAAAGTTCCTCAGCACCCGAACCTGATGTAACAAGTTTCCAAAATGGTCACCAGTATACATGCTGATCTACAGATTACATTTTTCCTGTATCTTTGCCGGGAAGGGGTTTTCCCTGCTTGCCAAAAATGAAACTTAAATGACCCAGGAGAACATTTAACTGATAATAAAGTTGCTTTTTACATTTATACTTAATATTTACATTTACAGCCTTATAGTCTCCTTTTCTCCATCAACAGTTGCTTGTGTGACAAGACCAGGTTTTACAAATCCTATTAAACCTAAACCCTGATGTGTAGATCTAGTGGTTGCTTAAGTGTTTGGTGAAGATGTGGGTCTTCACTTTTTGTTTGAAGACAACCAGTGACTTAACTCGATCGGACAGCCAGGGGAAATTCATTCCACCCGCTGAGTGCCAGTACAAAGAAATGTATTGATGCTTCAATTGTCTTTATCGATGACAGGTCAAGTGGAACCCTGAGGAAATAGGTTGTGCTTTACTATTATAGGACAATGAAGATGTTCTGGAATTCCTCAAAGCAGAATTTTCTCAATTAGTAGTGCCATAATGATTTTATGTTTGGATGATTTTGCAAAGAAAACATGCTTACTGGTGTCTCTTTAAAATCATAGGCTATTGTTATTGGTCTCAGATCGTTAAGCACCTGTCCAGTTTTTTTTTTTTTTTGGGGGGGGTGGTCTCTGTAGGACAGAAGATAAGATTGAGAAAATCAATGAAAGGGAAAGGGAAACTTTTACATGGTCCTTTTCATTTTACACCAGTGGATGAGGATGTTGTACTGCAGTCTGCAACCTTTGTCTTGGCAAATTTTCAGTATCACAGAAATACCTTTTAACTTAGGTAGCCTTTAAGAATGCCTTTGACAAAATAAGAACGTTTTGAAGTCATTCTCATGGCTGGATAGGGAAGCTGTCGCAAGGTTGCGATGGACTTTAACAGGAAACATGGCAAGCACATCACACATGACACTGCTGCCAAACTTATTTACAAATTCAAAAGACTGGAAGTGTTGCAGACCAACTGAGAAGGGGACGTCCACGAACATCCACTCACGAAGGCACAACTGACGTGGTGCTGGCTTACATAGTCCTATAGCCTGTAGTTATAGATTATACTCTACCATTGGAAATACCTGTGTGAAGCACTGTTACGTTACTATTATATATGTATTTATTTTTATCTCTCATGTTGATGATCTGTGATTAGGAATAAATAAATCCCCTGATTTAGTTAAACATTGATACAGTTTATGGTTTTTCATAAAATCCCAAAGTGAGTAAATATGTGATCAATCATGCCATTCATCACAGTAAGTGTGTGATTAATCACGATTAAGAAAATGAATCAAAGAAAATAAACCAACTGACAGCCCTACATAAAACACAAACATTGTACAAACTAGTTCAACAGTGGAACAGTGGAAGGTGAAACCCTTTTAAATCAATAATCTTATCTGTGAAATCAAGTAAAATAGAGATGGTACACCAGTACATCATGTCGTCAATCCTTTAGATCTCTAAACACTGTGTTACTAAACTTATACACACTACGCACATGTGAACTATGAAAGAATGCCAAAAACATTCACAGAGACAATGTTAGCCAGGCACAAGGAATTTACGGTTATGACTAAGTGGTCACAAGGTATTGAAAAAAGTAAATGTGAAACAAGATTAGTAGATTTAATGTAAATATTCTGTTTTCTTGAATAACATTCACATGCATTTACTTTCACATTATGTAATAGCAGAGCTATGAGTACTGTTTCGCTTGAAAAGTAAAGTTAGAATGCTATGCATAATGACTGAATGGTCTGGAAATCTAGATGTTTTAACTAAGCTCCATTTGACATCATTGTCGTCATCATCATCATCAACAACAACAACAAAATCATTATCATCAAAGCCCTCATCTTGGTGTATTGCTGAGCTACAGCCCAGAACACATCACATGCTCAGAAACACCTCTGCCAAGTCAATGATGTCAGTAACCCTGAGGTGGAACTCTCCAAATCTTCCATCTTTCTCACATCATGTTGCTCAGGTTTGGTTCACACTGATAATGTCGCACTACGCCCAGTGCCCAGGTGGCACTATGCCCAGTGTTATATCAGTGTTACTCATCTTCTATCATCTCGTTACATTTCCCAGTTATTCTTCTAACCTTTGAAAAATCTCTTGTTTCTTAAAACTCTTTTCGATAGGGATGGCGTGTACTGAATGGATCCACTGATATCCAGAATACCGTGGATGTTTGCTACAAAATTAATTCATGACTCATCTCATAAAGCACGTGCAATTCCTGCAATATGGATGCATCGATCTTAAATGATAATAATAAATCGAACCATTCTTTCACTGGTCTTGAATCATTCTGAAATGTTCTGAAGGAAATGACTCATGATTTGATTTGCTGGTATATTTCCACGCCATATCCTTCTGTTGCATGTGAAGTCATACTGCATAGTCACTGCCATTTTGAAGATTGATAAAGTCAGTCCTCTATTCTAAGTTATTGAGACTGTGCTTCATTAAGAAGAATTATTTTTATTTTTACTGATAATCGGTTGCCCTAATACACTTCACTACATACATCTTTGACAAGCAGCAGTTCAGCGGATCCTCCTTGTTGTGCTGCGTTGTAGCTACATTAGCTAGCTAGCAAATTTATGGTAAACCTGGAAACTTTATCACCACAGCAAATATTGCTAACATTAAAAATGCATTAGTTTGCTGATACTGACTTACCCTTCCTATAATGACATAAGAGTTTTTTCTCCTGATTAAAAATCCTGGGATCCCAGACATGAAGTACTGTTAGGCTTCTGTCTTCTTAAAAGCTTTAAGGCACTCTACACAACAAGGGGAGGGGTTGTGTGTGAGAGAAATATACTGTATACACTGATCAGCTACTTCAGTAGGACCACATGTACACTTGCTCATTCAGGCAATAAGCCAATCAGCCAATCATGTGACAGCAGCACAATGCATAAGATCATGATTTCAGTGACTTTGACCATGGCAATGGTCGGTGGTGCCAGACGGGCTGGTTTGAGTACTTCAGAAAGTGCTGATCTCCTGAGATTTTCACACACAACAGTCTCTAAAGACACAGAATTGTGCATAAGACATCCAGTGAGCCAGTTCTGCAGACAGTAGCACCTTCTTGATGAGAGAGGTCAGAGGATAATTACCAGTCTGGTCCCAGCTGATAGAAAGGCTACAGTTACTCAAATAAGCACTCTTTACAAATGTGGTGAGCTGAAAAGCATCTTAGAATGCACTACACTTCGAACCTTGAGTAAGTTTAGCTATCTTTCACCTCTATTTAAGTTTACATTGCTCACCGAAGGCAGAAATTTGGTTTCAAATATGGTGACTGCAACAAAAAAAAAAAGATCACATGACCGAAACACTGGAACATACCACAGCTTTCAACAGCTGAGCTGGCAATAAGATATCTCTTTGTTATGGGCAAAGTTGTGCTGTCTAAAGATACCTATTTAGCGCCACAGTGTACAGAACAGAGACCTCAAGGGGCTTAAAATGGATCTACTTAGAGCTAATGCTTCATTGACTTACCTCAGAAGTATGATGTCAGAACTCGGAATTACATCATTTTCAAACTCTGTGCATTTGAGCTACTAATTGGGAAAAAACAGATGCCTCCATGTTCGTCTTTTATTAGCAACAAACTTGCCAGCTAACTGTAATGAGTAATGTAAATTTTCCTCCTCAAAACAGCGATTATAGTCAGTGTTATAGATATAGCATAACTTATTAAAAGGTAAGAATTGCTACTTTGTTTACTGTTGATTCTGCGAGCAGCCGTGTTGATTTGACGTCACTTGCTGAAGTCGGGGTCGAGGAGACCATCCCGAGTTCCTGAGTAGGAATTCCGAGTTAATGGGGCATTTCTTTGGTTTTTCCTAGTCACAGGTAGGAATTTGAGTTACAGACTCAGACGTACCTCAGAAGTCCTTGCGTGTAGTGTTGCTGGGATAGACTCTGGATCCACCATGACCCTGACCCTGACCAAAAAGATGAATGAATGGACAGATTGATGGATGAAGTATACCAGAGGCTAAATATTAAAAATATTTTTAAAATCACCAGCCACCAATGATGTATTCCTTCCTTGTGCCCAGTGTTCCCAAGGATAAAGTTTTATAGCAACATATTGCTTTAAAATATAAAAGGTTGTATCTGTTGTTGAAGTCTCAATTCATGAAAATCACTTTTTTTTTTTATAAGTCAGAACCTTATAAATCTAAGATCTTGAAATATGGTCATCAGATGAGGACAGAATGTAATATTTAGTATGTAATAGAAAACTGTTACCCTCTTTGTCACATTCAATAGCTCCAGCCCAGCCTGGTCTGCCGCTGCTAGTTACAATTTGTATAAGTGCACAATTTATACAGGTTACTGACTTGTATGACTGAAGCAATTATGAAATACTACAGATCATGTAGATGCTTTGGTTTCTCATGAAATATGCAGTTTTACTGCATAGCTGAACTACAGCCAGAACGCTTACTAGTCAGTAGCACCTGCGTGATTATGTGACACTCTCCAGACTTCTAAATTTGGCCCTGTTTTCCACTGTTCAGAACAGAATTCCTCCCATCACAGACAACATTTTTCCATGACGGACTGAGGATGCATCATCCTCTTCATGTGGAAAAACAAACAATGTAAGGATAAAAATGCAACTCGGTCACTACGGCGTACAGTAGTGGGCTAAGATGCCAGATAGAAAATACCTTTTTTTTTAAAACAAAATATAGCAATATTTATAATATTATATATATATATATATATATATATATATATATATATATATATATATATATATATATATATATATATTATAGCAATATATATAAAATTTATGCAGTTTAGGACTTTTGCATGATGCAGCTGATTTAAAAAAAAAAAAGAAATTGTTTTTTAATAGCTAAGGTGTTAATTGGAGCATGGCACAAAAATATTTTTATATTTAAGATTTTGTGTAAAAGGTTTGTGAAGATATACCAGAAACATTCTGAACTGAAAATGGCAAACAGTCCAAAAAGCAAAAGAAAAGAAAGCCGTAATTTGACTGTACAGTACTGTACTGAAGACACGATGCATGTAAGGGTTTAATTAAATAGAGGCAAAACAGTCTTTCAGTTTGAAACCTAATGTTTAATCAAGATTCACAGAGACTGTTAAAGAAAAAGGCCATCACCAAAAAAAAAAAAGGGGGGGGGGGGGGGGGCTCATGGGGGACTATAATCATGGTCTTTGTCCTATTCAGTACCTTTTCCTTTTATATTCTGTAGTATGCAACTTTAGTTATGAGTCATTGCAAAACATCTCATTAGGCAGGCCTAGATTGCCTAAGAGCCTAATATGGTTTAATTACACTGGCATTCGTGCTATTGTGAGGCCATGACCCAGCTGTTTGTCATCTCCCAGGCACTGAGAGGGACCCAGTCTGGCATGAACACGTGCGTGTGTCATGCTTTCAGCTGCTGTAATGCTTTATTCACGTGTCTGTCAGTAAGAGTGCAGAGCGCCTTTGCTTGCATGTCACAACAGCGTTGGTCTGTCACACAAGCTCTGCCAGTCAAATCTGTCTGTGCTGTGAAAGGTTGTTTGCAAGGCCACAATGGTGCAAATGGGTTTGTTGAATCACTGCAAACCAGAGAATGTCTGTCCCTGACTTGATTGGAGTGTTTATGACATCATGCTGTTGAAATGTCTCAAAGTTATGAAGCAATGACAGGTGAAGAGAAAATAAGGAATATTCATGACCTAACAATGGATGCATTCATAGTAGCCTAGACAAGTGTCTGGGATAATATAATTCACAAAATCAGGAACAAAATGATTGGCTGATCTTTGGAATGACTTCTGTGTGATACAAGACACAAAACGAAAGTGACTAAAGCAGTCAACAATGAACCAATACACAGTAAGAATGAGACATGTTAAGACAATTTCATGGGGGTATTTGGGCGTGTGCTGTACTATAGTATTTTTCAGCTTTGAAAGAATTGTGTGAAACCTGTTTTGATTTCCAATGACAGCATTAGTTTATTTTGTAATGCTGTAAACATCATATAGTAGTGTTTGTAAGCATGTGGATTTATAAAGAAGATCTGTCGAGTCGTTATAAAGTCAGTCAGTGAAAATGGTAAAAGTAAATTAAATAGTTGTTTTATTTGCTAACACCTAACATATATTACTAGGTTTGTGCATGTGTAGGACTTTTTTGCGCTCTTTTCTAATTTAAAAACAACAATTTTCATTACAAATTATATCACTGACAACAACTTGAGTGAAAAGTAGAATCTTTGAAATATTTACATGAATTTCAGAGTTTGTTAGAATTTGATTTTTCCTTTTTTTGCTTTAATGACAGTGTGCACTCGAGCTGGGATGGACTCCACAAGTTTATGCAAAACTTTATGATCCTGCTTAGATCAAATACATCAGAGTGTTGTTTGAACAAGTGCTTCAATAGAAGAGATTAGGCATGAGGAAAATCTTTTGTACAAAGCAGGTAATGTAACATGGCCAATATCAAACATTCGCTTACATTTAAATAGGGACCTAGAAATAGTGCAGAATCGTGAATATTAAATATTCAAGATATTGGACATTTATTTTCGTTTTAAACATTTCAAAATTCTAAAACTTTGTGTTTAATTCCTATTTTAAATGAAAAAAAAAAAATCAAATTTTTCACCCCACTTTATGGGCCTCTTATTCATGATGCCATCAATGAACCACCATGATTCCGTCAACCACCAGCAAGACATCCCCAAAACATCAATGATGCACCACCATACATGCATTTTCACTGGTTTCAGGTGTTTTTCAATGTAACCAGTCTCTCAGTGAAAACCAAACATTTTACCACCACCAGCAATTGGTTCTTGGTGAAGTTTAGACTTTTTCAGATTTTATGGGTATCTCTAAGGAAGAGCTTCTCCTTATTAGTGCCCTCCTTTCAAACAGCCTGTTGTTCTTCTTTTCATCCCTTCAGTTGTCCTCATTGTGCATGGAGGTGGTATGCCCATGGGTCCAATTCCTGGCAAAAAAAGACTTCTTTTGGTATTTTTAACTGTGTATGTTTTTTTTTTTTAAATATCCATTCACTGACTATTTGCAGGTCAACATGCATCTGTCTTTTTTTGTGATCAAAATAAATCCCAACAGGATTTTCCATGTGAGCAATCAATAATCAAAGGCAACTGCAAACAACTAAATTTTTCATCTTCAATCCACACAGACATGGGGAGAACACACACACACACACAGTAACCAGAGTTCATGATCCAAGCCTGAACCTGTGAGACACCACTACCTGTTGCACCACTGTGCCGCACATAAATGTTCTTGTGTGATTTTTTTTTTAATTTGAGGAAAGGTTAGTCAACACTGAAATAAGTGCAGCCTAGAGTGCCCGGAAAGTCCAGAGAGGCTCAATGTTTCACACAATAGTCTTTCATTTTTTCCTTTCCTTTATGTTTCTACAGTCATTTTCAGGCTACACAAGGCCCTGTGCAGTGCTTTATCTCATAGTTCTATCTCAGTCTGGGACAGTGGTGTAATCCAGAGGACAGTCCTGCAGGCACGTCCTCATTGTACCACCACAGGTATGCATGCGCTGCATTAATCATGTTCATCTACATTCTTTGAAATGCCACACAGGTAGAGTAAGGACACTCCTATCTCAAAGATCAGTATAATGTGTGAGATGATGGGCAGGGCACAAAAAAGTCACAGGATTAACACGTTTAAAAGGTGTACTCCAAAATTTTTCAGTGTTAAATCAGTCTAGGGTTAAAAAAAGAGAGAAAAACACAGTGTCCATAAGATAAAAGATAAGAGAACATCACGTCATTCTTCATACCACAATTAAAAAAAAAAAAAAGACTTAAGATAACGCTTGTTAAGATAACGCTTAAGATAACGCTTGTTGTTCTAATCATGATCATTTCAAATGGGCTAATTCAGATCTCCGAACGCACCTGAGAACTTGATTAGTATTGCCAGATTAAATTGTTTTAAATAACTGCACTCTCCTATTTTAGCTTGAAAGGGCAGATACTGCATATGAGACTTGAAATCATGATCAGCAAGTCAATGATTGACTAATAAGAATTGTACAAAGCTTGAAGATGCCATTACGAATTGTGTACAGCGTAGTAAATCAGGTCTATTTTAGGTCTATTTCACCCCTCCTAACAACCAGGGGTGGTGAGAATCAACTGGATGTTTTCTTGTTGCATGTTCATGCATACTGAGACCTTCCAACAAAGTCACTGTAGTGGTCAAAGAGGTAAATCTGCTGTTGAGATGCTGTCTAGGTGTAATGCGCCTCTTTGTTATAGATACTGTGTTCAGCTGTGAGTCTTACCTGTGTTCAGTGATGGTGTGAGAGAGGCAAGTTGGCAGGTAGGCAGGCAGGCAGGCAGCAGGCGAGCAAGCAAGCAGACAGACAGACAAAGGGGTAGGCAGTCAAGCAGGCAAAGTGTAGGCAGGCAGGTATGCAGGCAGGTATGCAGGCAGGCGATACACAGCAAAATCAAAATCAAATTGCTCAAAATCAAATTTCGGATCAAAATTCCAAACAGTAAAAAAGGGGATTCCCAATGTAAAGCTTGATAGAAGCGGTACAAAACTATATGGTCACCAGCATCTTCCAATTTCTAACTAAAAAAGTTTATCTGAGCATATGGAAGACATCATATTAACTCATCAGGTGACCTGGGGCAAGTGTCAAAATAAAAGTCTTAAGCCGACGGCCAATGAATCCAAACTACAGTATGTGTTGCTAGCATGGTTAAGTGGTTTCCCTTGCCACACCACAAGCTTATAGTTAGCTCGTGGTTGCTGGCTAAGTAAGCTGGATTCTGCTAACACACAGCTGGTTTCCCTCCAGTCCCAAACTGGTTTGGGTTCTCGCTTGGTGTTATTTGCTTAGAGTATTCCACATCCCCTGCTATTCTATTGATACTGCTAGCATGGTTAAGTGTTTTTCCCTTGCAATACCACAAATTGTTCTTGATTTAGTCTTCTAGGTTAGCTGGATCCCTACTAATACATAGCATTGGCGCTGAAGTAGGTTTTCCTTCCATATAACTGACCCCTCATTTTTTCATGATACACAAAGTGGGTAACCAAACCATGGTGCAAGATTAACAATTATGCACCAGTGTCTGAATCCTCTAGAACAGGGATCTTTAATCTTATTTGCAAAGGGCCGGTGTGGATGCAGGCTTTCATTCCAGCCAAAGAGGAGGCACACTTGATAGTTGATTGGAGACCAAGATGAACTCATTAAACAAGTGCAATCAGGTGTGACTCCTACTTGGATGGAATGAAATGCCTGCAGTCACACTGGCCCTTTGTGGATAGGATTGAAGACCTCTGCTCTAGAAGCTGAAGACGGGCATCAGCTATGTGCTCACTGCCTTGGCATTGACCATCTTAAGAGCGCAGTGTTTGGCCCGGACATCCCCTCCTGGTGTGCTTGGCTGGCAGATTCAGACCCTGACTTAGAGTCAAATCTGATCCAAACTCTGCAGCCTAGACAACTTGCTAATCACAAATGCCCTCATCCAGCAACGACTGATAAACCTAACAAGAAGCCCAGAGTTACTTTCTAGGTGAATTGATGGCCTTGTGGCAAACAATAGCTCAGCTGAAATTGATGATTCAGGAGTTTAGACCGTGGCACTCAGAGGCCTATATCTTTCAACAGAGGCATCCAATGACTGTTCATTGTCCTTGTTACTTATCAGAGGAATTCGAGAATACTAGGTCTACAGCTGCATCTGAGAGATTCTTCCAAGCTGATAATGACCTAGCAGCTGAATTGCCATGTTCAGCTGTGGTCTCCGCAACACCCCAAAATGGGTCTGGGTTGGCCTCTGCCTGTTTGCAGGTGCCACTGTGGCAGCCATTCTTAAAATGGTGGTGGCCCAATTGGGACTGGATAGTGCTATACAACCTACAGCACCAAATGTGGCACCAAATGTGGCACCAAATGTGGCACCATTCAAAATTGAATTAGCTATGCCACAGTGTAAGAAGAACTTTACAGAAGCATTGGTACAGACAGGCAACCATGTTCAAGCTCTGTGGCATGTACTCTAGCGAATATAACAAGTTCAGGCTGGGCCACATGCCTGCTGTTGAAGCCCGTATTGCATCACTGGTGGGATCACCAGATAAAGCACTACAACTAGATGCAGCATTGGAAAAATCTACAGAAGTTGATCCTTCTGAGTGGGAGATGATCGACACCTTGGTCATAGTGGTGGGACACTTAGGCAACAGTATGGGGCTACTCTCCACCAACCTGGTTTAAGATTAGCACCAATCCACGCTGCCAGACATGTGCAAATCTCACCACCCCTGGTGGTTGGTAGGGGTGAAATAGAATGGCAATTAAGTAGTGGTTCTATAAACCCTGGCTAAGAATGTTCCAAGGAAGGATAGTTGTAATGCAATGGTGTTTATTGAAAATACTACTTAACGCTATGTGACTTTGTTATTAGGACCTGGCATGCATGCACAGGCACACAATAAGGTATCCAGGTGATTCTCACTTTAATTAAAAATACATATACCTAGACATGACTCAATAGCAGAGACTTGTGAACTCCACCTAGGCTGTTTGTTCAAACATGGGAACTTTTTAGACAAGAACATGAAACTAAAACACGATTGCACAATTACTAAATCTAGGTCATGAGATTTCTATTAACTGTCCTGCTTTTTTATTTATTGCTTATAATTATTATGGTTCTCACTTAGGTCTGAAATTGTAACTTTTTTTTACAAACTAAATTAGCATCAATTTCTAGTCTTTCAAGCAACTAGTTTTGTGTCATTGCACCTTTGCCCTGACTAAATGTAAATATAAATCTGTCTTTTTTGTGCTGAAAGAATGTAAAATTCTAATTTATTTTTCATTCATCTTTTGTCACCACTTTTCCTTGGTCAGGGTTGCAGTTTCCCTTTGGTCTGTAGTCAATGTAGTCTGTTAACAGTAAGCTTTGGTTTCTAATCAAGATCTAATCAAGTAGCATGTATACCACTGAGAAACAGCCAATGAGAGTCCGAGAGGAAATCAAACTCATCTGCTGACATGTGCAGCATATCCCTGAATCTGGTTCTATCATCCATCTGTTTGTGTGGGAGGATGAAGGCAAAATGTAAGCACAATAATATTGGTTCTATAAAAAAAAATGAGTTGGCATGTCATACCCAAATAGGCATTAAAAACAAATATGACATGATCCCTGGTGGAGCACAGTATAAAAATAACTATGTCTCTAATCACTACACCTCCACTTCTCTTTGCAGAATAGACAATCCTCACAGCCGAAGTCTTCCCTCTGGAAGTTTCTGTTATCTCTCTTGTTATTGTTTCTGCAAAAAAAATGTGCAGATAGCTCTCGAGTTTATTTTCTTGAGAATGCAGGATTTGGGGATCAAGGATGCTTTGCCTGGGATCACACAAAGTGAAATTTGTGTAGTGCGTGAGCCTTGTTTGCAATTGCTTGTCTTGTGCATATTCCACTACATCTACAACGTAACGAAACACAACAAAGTATAGTGTGAGCAGGACAGTATTTAAGATTTTGAAAAACACATAGTGTTTTTACACTAGGGATTAGTGTAAGGGTTTTATTGGTTTAAAACCAGCCATATAAATTCAACTATTGTGACGCGGTAACAGGTGTGCTTATATAATTGAATTTTACAATGGCTTTGAATGCAGCTCAGCCAATCAGACTTTAAGAACTGAAACTGTCTGTTTTATAATAGGGATTTGACTCAGTTGTTGAACTCTCACTGTGCTTATAGACATTAAATATTTTTTTAAGATAACAAAGACAAGGTCATAGACAACTGGTAATATAAAAAACATTTGCTATGAATGGAAGTAGATACTAGTTAGTTCACCTTGATCATAAACACCAATGCTGTCAGAGACACAGTCATCATGTTTGTGAGGCAATTAAGTGTTCATAAGTCTGACTATATGTGGAAAGAAGCTTTTCCTATGTCTGGTGGTTTTGACACATGTTGGTCTGAAGCACCTGCTGGAGGGACAGAGTTCAAATATGTGGTGAGTGTGAGAGGTCACAATGAATTTTTCTGCTCACTTCCTGGCTCTGGAGGAGAACAAGTCTTTGATGAAAGGCAGGTTTCTCCCCTTCTCCCTAAGGTTTTTCCCTGTGGGCTTTGATACCAAACCATTGATTTTTATGCAATTTTGATACTAATGTTCTTTTTCTCTGCTTTCTTCCTCAGTCACAGAGTACTGAAGGTAAGCCACACAAATTACAATGAGGGGAAATATTCAGACACTTTTTTTATTTATATATATATACTTCCTTTGTATATATCCACTTAACAGTTACATGCATAATGTTTTTTGACATTGGACTTAATTAATATGAAAAACACTATGTATTCATAAGCATAAACAAATACATGTTTAAAAAATTAAACTGACAAGGAAAAAGTATTCAGACACCACAAATTACCAACATTAGTACTAGTACAGGGGGGCACGGTGGCTTAGTTGTTAGTACACCTCCAGGGTTGGGGGTTCAATTCCCACCTCCACCCTGTATGCAGGAAGTTTGCATGCTCTCCTCATGCTTCGGGGGTTTCCTCCAGGTACTCTGGTTTCCTCTCCCAATCCAAAGACATGCATTGTAGGCTGATTGGCATTTCCAAATTGTCCTTAATGTGTGTGAAATTGTGCCCTGTGATGAGTTGGCACCCTGTCCAGGGTGTCCCCCACCTTGTGCCCCAAGTTCCCTGGGATAGGCTCCAGGATCCCCTGTGACCCTGCTTGGGATAAGCAGGTATGGATGAATGGATAGTACTAGCACAACTTTAAGACATTTACAGTAAGAAGTAATTAGCTTTTTGCAGCATTCTGGTTCAATTGTGGCCCATTCCTCTTGGCAATCTTCTTCCCCAAGGTTACAAGGGTCCCTCTGATGGATTTGTGATTTCAAAATACATTAATTTTCAATGAGATTCAAGTCAGGAGATTGGCTCGGGCATGCAAGGCCTTCTTGAGTTATATTGGCTGTATGTTTGGGGCCGTTGTCTTGTTGAAGCATCCATCTTCTACTCAAATTCAGCTTTTTGGCTGACGAGATTAAATTCTATAATATATCCGGGTACATCGCTCCATTCACGTTTCCTTCTGTGATGTCTAATGCCCCAGTACTGTATGCAGAGACACGGCCCCGTATCATGACATTCTCACCTGCATACTTCACTGTGGGTATGGTGTTCTTGGGATCATATGCACAACACTTCTTTCTCCAAAAATGACAAGCTTAATAATTGCCAAAGAGTTCCGAAAGAGTCTAATGTCTAAATGCTTTTAGACATGCATCTCTGTGCTTTTTTTTTAATTTAATGAATTTTGCTTTGAGTGTAGGAACAGAGATGATTGCAGTTTATTGCTTATTATTCTCTGTGTTCCTGCTGCTTTCAGGTTGTCCTGTAACTCTTTTCAAGTGACTGTTGGCTTCACTTTTACCGTCATTATCATTAGTCTGAGAGTGTGTTGTGAAATCTTAAATGGCAGACAGTTAGCTGTGGTTCCATGACCTTTCTACCTGCATATTATCTAACCAATTGTACTGATAGGGATATTTAATGTCTCTGCTATGGCACTGTAGTCTTTTTTTCCACTCAAGTGTTGTTTAATAATGTTGTCCCGGAGAACTTGGAGAAGCTCCTTCACCTTCACCATGATTGCTACTTGTCGTGTGAAATCTTCCCAGCCAATGGAATTATAATTTTTTTTGTTTATAATCATACCATTTAATTGCAGCATTTATTGCTAGAACCTGATTTATTTCTATATAACTTTTACCTGTATATATTCCTAATATAGTGTCCAAATACATTTCCTCTATAAAAACATATCTTTTTAATGCTTATGAATACATAGTTTTTTGTTGATATTTATAAGTACAAAGTCAATGACATGATGTGTGTTAATGTGAAGTGGGTATTTGCACAGAAAGTATATTAAATAACAAAAACAAAAGTGTCCGAATACTTATTTCTCCCCACTGTATATCACTATTAAATTCCTTATGGACTGCACTGTAATTATTATTTTCATTCATTTAACAAAATTACATAACATTTAGATATTACTAGCAAATACAGACTATCAAAATGTTTGGAGTTTGCAGTATATTTTGATTACATGTCATACATGATTCATTAAACAGCAAATCATTTGCAAATAATATGTTTAATTTTCTCAACAAAAAAATCTAATGTTTATGCAGTGCAAGCATCTGTGGCTGTGAAATGATAAGATGATAGAGACTGTTCTCAATGTGCGTCAATTCACCTTAGTCATTGCAGGTACTTTCAGAGAAAACAGTGGATGCTATTTTTTACATACAAGATTTTTGTACTATTGAGTCATCTGTGGTTATCTGGGTCAATAGTGACATGAAAAGGTGGTTTACTCTTTCGTCAGTCTCGTTGTTTCAGCTGTATCTCCATCCCACACTTTAAATGACTACCAGCATCCTTCCTTCTCTTAAATGTAATCATCACTGTTCATTCTTTCCTCTGTCTTGTAAACCACTTCTTATCACTATGAGTGGGTGAATAATCTCTCCACTGAAAGGGCACAGTGTTTTGATAAATAAACAGTACTATTGGTGTAATCTTTCCTTATTTAAATGTGGTTTGAGTTTTTTCCATTATTATTCTTCTTTAAATAGTCTGTCTAATTTAAAAATAAAATGTGTTTTTGCCAATGATGGTCGTTTCTGGGTGGAATGATGGGACAGAGGGTAATGTTGCTGCCTTACTGCTCCAGGGTCCCTAGTTTACTCCTGAGCTCAGTCTCTGTTTGTCTGTGTCCGTATGTTCCGGAGAACCTGTATGTCCATATAGGTTTCCTCCTGTTTCTTTCCTCCCATCTCCCAAAAAACATGCACGTAAATGGATTGGCTATGCTAAAATGCCCCTTGGTGTGAATAACTGTGTGTGAGTGTGTGTGCATGGTGCCCTGTACTGGACAGGCATCCCTTCCAGAGTGTATTCCCACCTAGCAGCCAGTGTTTCTGGGAAAGGCTGTAGATCCACTGCAACCCTGACCAGAACAAAGCGGTTAATGAAGCTGAAAGAATGATCATTTCTGCTGGTATTCTGACCCTTGTTATGGATCATGACCATGACCTTTAAAACAGCCCTAAGAAAGAGGCCCTACATTTACACTATATGGCCACAAGTATGTGGACACCTGATCATCACACCCATATGAGGTTCTTCCCCAAACTGTTGCCTCAAAGTTTGAAGCACACAGTGGTTTGGATTGTCTTTCTATGCTGTAGCTTTACAATTTCCCTTCACTGGAACTAAGAGGCCCAAACCTGCTTCAGCATGACAATACCCCTGTGCACAAAGCGAGCTCCATGAAGACATGGTGTGTTAAGGTTGGAGTGGAAGAACTCAAGTATCCTGCACAGAGCCCTGACCTCAACCCCACTGAACACCTTTGGGATGAACTGGAACACCAACTGCACCCCAGACCTCCTCACCCAACATCAGTGCCTGACCTCACTAATGCCCTTATGGCTGAATGCCATGAGAGCCACATTCCAAAATCTAGTGGAAAGACTTCCCAGATGAGTGGAGGTTATTATAACAGCATAGGGAGACTAAATCTGGAATGGGATGTTTAACAAGCACATATGGGTGTTTCAGATGTCAGATTGTCAGATGTGCACATAATTTTGGCAATATAGTGTATGTATAGCTGTCCCTGACTTGTAGTCATTCACATAACCATCTGGCTAAATAGCTATGCAGCTAATATAACACTTGTATGAAGAGCAGTTCAGCAATGCAGCAGACAAGAGAGCCCTCCAAAGGATAATCAACACAGCCCAAAAAATCACTGGCTGCTCACTACCCTCCCTGGAAGACATTGCCTGCTCCCGCTATCTCACTAGGGCCAAAAACATCATCAAGGACACATCACACCCAGGCCACCACCTGTTTGATCTCCTGCCCTCGGGCAGACTGTATAGATCCTTAAGAGCAAGGACCACTCAGCTTCAGGACAGTTTTTTCCCAAATGCCATTAGAACTACAGTATAAACTCACAAATGCACTAAACGTAAAATGTCAATGTACAATACTACCTCTGATCACTGTGTCCAACTACAGCGACTTATTTCAACAATCTCTACTTTTGTCTACACTTGCTGTTTAATATCATATGTAGAATGTCAATGTGCAATACTGGTCACTTTATTTATCAGGACTCTAACTCTCAATGCACTAAATGTAAAATGTAAATGTGCAATTACTATCTCTGGTCACTTACTCAACTACGGTCACTTATTCCATTTCAATCTGTACTCTGTGTGTCTATACTAAACTGTTTACACCAATGTAGAGGGTAATGTGCAATATTATGACTTAGTCACCTGCTGTATATACTTTATACTGTATACTTGCTGTACATACATACATACTTTTATACTATATGGTATACTCACTTTATAGCCTATTTTTTGTCTAATGTTATATGTTTTTTTTTTATAACACCAGTCAGAAGCAGTGCTCCTAATTTCGTTGTATACAGAGATATACAATGACAATAAAAGGCTTTCATTCATTCATACCTAGTAACCATTAGATGAACTGATTAGATTTTGGAATCGATCCAATTTTTTTCCAGTTTTTCTATAACAGCTTCCTTCCTGTTTGAAGAATATTTTAAGGGTATTTCAGGTGTACAAATGAGTAACGAAGGACTAGACTTGTTGGCGGCAGAGACATCTGCGTTGACGCCATTGGTGTCAAGTTTTACTTGTTTGTAACAATTAGGAAGTTAAAAATAAAAAAAACCCTGGATTGAATATGATAACAGTGTGTGCTGTTATGCCATCATGGTTAACTAGTCACATAAGATTTGGTTTTCAAACCAGTGCCACTGTGATGCGGGTTAAAAAAAGGTTGGGTTATTCCCAGCACCAAACATGCTCATGAACAATGAAAAGGGTTATGAGAAAATATTTGAAAGACAATACCATATGTACAGGAGGGTCCTTAAGAGGTCAGCTTAACTTTCTTTCTCAGTTCAGACTCACATGTGTATGTGAATGTATAGTGGTATGATATCAGAAATTTCTCCCTTTCGAATAAGGCATTTGTTAAAACACATTCCTCTGTAGATAAATGAAAGAGAAGGTGTTTTAAAAGCTTTGTTGTTCCAAATAACCCATATCATTCCGATTCAGAGGAATGCATTGTTTACACTAAACAGTTCCTTGATAAGGGTGGTACGATTCTGCAACAATACAACAGTACAGCATTCAGGCCATGAATGTGTATGTGTGGTTTAGGAGATGAGGTGATATGATTCTCTTTTCATTTTTATGATAAAATGAAACTCTAATTTATTCTCTACCAGAAATGATTTATAAAATGATAGAGCAGATTTACTAGCAGTCCCAATCATTCTCAAAATGTAATTGTCTAAAGAGTTTAATGTAAAAACAACTTATACCTCATATTATCCTAGCAAGTTTAGCTCTCTTTTAACTTGTATGAGCTGAGAATAATGTTCTGGGTGGTCTATGTCTTATATATACTGTATGTTTGCCATAAGTATTCACCTCCCTTGAATCTACACATACATACGTGATACCTTTCCAGAACTTTGTACTCGACTTGTTTTGATAGCTCCTTGTTCTTCATGATGTTGTATGTTTGGGGAATGTTCTTTTGGGTCTTCCAGTAACAGGAACAGGTGAAACGGAAAGGATGTAAAAAAAACATTAAAAAGGAATTCCTGCTTGGGAGTTTTTTAGTAGGATTTAATGTTATGGAACGTCCATGAGACAAGTTAGTTCCTGTTATCACTTACATTATAGCAATGATAAACAGTCCTGTTCTGATTCGCATCTTTTTTTCTTTCTCTCTCTGAAAAACACTTGTCACTTTATGAAGACACCGGAAAGCACCGGGAAACTGCTCTGTCCTGAAGACTCTCCCATGCTGGGAAGCTTCCAAAAATCATCATGACTTAAAAAGTGTTGACACATAGGACTCCTTTCATAAATGTTACACAAACATCTCCTAACAAAGAATTTCACCACGTCAACAATGACACAATTTTCTTTTTTAGAAACTTTTCTAGAACGATTTTCCTTTTTTTGTTTTTTTTAATCCGCTTATTATTGATTTTAAATTATGTGGCACATCTGCCATACAAGTCCCTGTGTATGAGCTGTTACTAGAAATAATCATGTATTAGAAAGAGCACATTAATATAAACCTATCTCTCATGTTATAGTCGGAACTACTGTCCCAGCCATGCTGTTATACAAAAATAATGCACATCTTCTGACCAATCAGATTCGAGAATTCAACCACGCTGTGGTATAAAGCCTTTTAAGGTTACATTAAGCCATAGCTCCCCACTTCCCACCAGTATTCACAAAGAATTAAGTATTAAGACCACTAAGACTGCTATTTTTTTCCTAGGAGTAATTCACAAAACATTTAGCAAATTTAGCAAAACATTTCCTAAATATCTGCCACTGGTTATTAATAGCACAAGCAATTTTTATGCATTGATATATTTAGCAATGACAACAAGGAGCTTTACAAATGTTTCATGTCAACTTTGGAAGTATTTCAGTGATTGTGGAGTTAACAACAATCCTATTAAACACCGCTGGAGATTAAAGTTTACCCAACTCTCGGCTACTTAGCCACATGGAACGATGATGATGTTGATGATGATGATGATGATGATGAAGAACTACAAATGTATCAAACAATAAGAACCCTTTCTACTGCTATTAGGAATCATTGCTTAGATTGTTTTTGCTAGCCTAACATCTACACTGATTAACTGATGTAGGGGTCATATGTCTCATGGTCATATTACAATTAAAAAAAATTTAACAAAAGTATTTTGGATTACTGCGTGGAAGCAAACTCGAAATGCTGACATATCAAATATTTTTTTTTTTTTAGATGTTTACAAGCTACAAAGCCATAAATGCACGGTGGTATAGTCTGCTACATAAGGACTGTGTGAATTGATACTATAATGAATATAATGATATATTTGTTTGTGCATTTATAATATACTCAGATAATTAATAACATTTTAGCTATTAGTCATTAAACTGGTTTTTTTTTAACCTATGAGTTTGATACCCCTGATTTAGATTTTCTTTTTCATGTATGTAATCAGCAAAACTGATTTGTGTTATTTTAAGACATTGTGTATTGGGATTTTCAATCACTGTCGATGTTCATTCCTGAAACAAGTCGTCCGTCATCCTCTTAGTTTAGGAATTCCTTAGTAAAAGTTTCTTTCAGCAGTTGCATGAAGATATTTTAAAGAGAAACTCTTAGTTAGAGACTTGTAGTGCTACTTTAAAGCTGTTAGTATTAACCCTTTCATGCAAATTATTAAATTATTTATAAACATACCCAGATTCTTTACATATGCTTTTTTTTTTAAATTGCATAATATATGAATTTTTATTCTGTCTAAAAATCTAAATATCAAATATTAAATAGTAATAATAATAATAATAATAATAATAATAATAATAATAATAATGCATCTTTACATCTTTCAGTGTCCAAAATATTTAACATTCAGATCTAAAATATTTAATGCTGTAGACCAAAAAAAATCATTTCAAAATCATTTCAGAACATACAAAATGTACACGGTTTAGAAAAAACACTAGTTTAAAAAAAAAGCTAGTTTTTAGTTGATTCTGTCAAAAAAATTCTTACTTTATTTATTTTTTTAATGTAGAAAGTTAGTAAAGTCTGAGAATGACAAATAGTCTAGAGATCTACAGGGGTTTATGTTAATTTACATGCTCTCAGGTGATTTGGAGGTTATTTACATCTTATATTTTCCTAAAATATAAAAAGAGCCATAAATTGATTGTCCATGAGTGTGGACACTATTCAATTCAATTCAATTTTATTTGTATAGCACATTGTTACAAAGCAGCTTTCCAGAAATATATAAATTCCGAATATAAATTTTAAATTTAAAAAAACTCCCTGAGACGACATGAGGAAGAAACCTTGAGAGGAACCAGACTCAGAAGAGAACTCATCTTCTTCTGGGTGACACTGGATAGGGCGATTATAAATCATTTCCCTTCTATAACTGTGTATCATAGAGTCAAAAGTGCTAATTGTATTAACAGGAACTTGAATATGAGCATCAGAGCCATTTCTGAATTCATTCTAGTTTTAACTCAAAGTCTATTGTAGCAAACTGAAGTTATTAACTGTTCAATGATGGAGACTTGAGTGCAAACTCAAACGTCTTAGCAACTGCAGCCCTATGTTCCATATGTTCTTCTATCCAAGGAAGAACATCCACAGCCATCTTTATGGTTTCTATGCACTACCATCCACAGTAATCTCATGGTGATATTTAGGCAGTCCATGTGGAACAGTCCTTAGCAGGAGCTAAGCAGCAGGAGATTTTCAGGTGATGAGATCTCCAAACAGAAGTAGGGCATCAGGATGGATCCGGAGAACAGAAGGAGTCAGGATCACTAAAAATCTATGCACGAAAGGGTTAAGATAAGATTCTTTGTGAATATGACACCTGGTTTTCAGTGTTTTAGTTTTAGTGACGTCTCTACCAGGTGTAATTAAAAGTTATTGTCTTTCTAGGTTTTCCTGTTCGTCTGTTTTTATTCTCACTTTTCAGTTCTCCCTGTTGGTTGTTGCTTTTTTTTTTTTTTTTCCTCTGCTACTCAATTTTTGTCTAACGAACTTGCTCTTTTATAAGAGTGTATAATAAATACACTTCATTCAGATAGTACACCTGCTGTGGCTCTTTTAACACACAAGGAAGGGAATCTGATTTCATGGCTAACCTAACTCTGCAAATCTGTATTAGTTAACAGGAATTTCCGTAGCTTTCACACAGCAAAGGTGCCATTTTAATGGAATATTTATAGAGTCAAATACCAGTGGGAGGAAACCTATTGTAGAAACTTTGGGTGCTGTCAGATAAAGACATAATTATAGCAACATTTGTATGCCCTGCATTCTTTTATATTTGTTCAGGTCGATGCTGATTTATACAGATAAAGGCGGGAGTGGGACAGAGGGTATTGTGTCCTCCAAGTGAGTGTGTATTTAAACCAAGTCTACATTTTTAGTGTTCCTTAACGGTTCTTTGAAGGTAAGGGTTCTTATTTTTCAAAAGGGTTTATACTTTCAAACTCTCTATGACAGGAAACCACTGATAAACTACATAAAACACAAAGCAGCTTCTTTCACTAAGCATAGAAGCTTTAATATTAAGTACTGATCTATAATAATGTACTTAACCAAATATTTTTACTACATCTAACATTAAATACAGACTGGTGTCGAAATTTCACAGACTTCTCAACTGGATGTGTCAAAAAACAATGACTAAAGTGACATTTACAGTTTGATGTACAGGAAACCACCCGTTTGTGACTAAGTGCAATATGAAATGGAAAAACAGAGATGTGGGGGGAAAAAAGTCATATGGTTAAACGGTGGGGTCCAAAAGTTACTAGTGATAATGCTTCTATTTTGCATTGTTTTCTAATTTAATACAACAATTTTCATTACAAATTATATTATTGACAACAACTTGAGTGAAAAGTAGAATCTTTGAAATATTTACATGAATTTTGGAGTTTCTTAGTATTTGGTGCGCCCCCTTTTTGCTTTAATGACAGTGTGCACTCGAGCTGGCATGGCCTCCACAAGTTTGTGCAAAACCTTACGATCCATTTTAGATCAAATCCATCAGAGAGTCATCTGAACACACGCTTCGATAGAAGAGATTAGACTTGAGGAACATCTGACCTTTTGTACAAAGCAGTTAACATGGTCAATATCACACATTTGCTTACATTTAAATAGGGGCCTACAAATAGTGCAGAATCTGAAATATTAAATATTCAAGATATTGAACATTTAATTTCTTTGTTTTAAATATTTCAAAATTCTAAAACCTTCTGTTTAAAAAAATCGCAGATTTTCAATGTGGTCTCAGACTTTTGGACTCCACTGTATGTGTCATCCTTCACGATATTCTTTACAAATGGGTGAGTACATGTGTGGCATCCACCAGGAGAATGATACAGGCCTGAATGTTTGACCCCTACAATAATAGGGTGTGGTGGCTCTATTGTGCTGTAGAAAGCATTTTGTTATCAAACTTTGGCTCCACTTGTCCTCTTAGAGGGAACCATCACTGCAAATCAATACAAAGTTATTGTGACTGATCACCTTTATCCTTATGATGAAACATTTCTATCCTGATGGGAGTGGTCTCTTCCAGGATGACTCCGCCCCCATCCATAGGGGACAAGGGCTCTCTGTATGGTTTGATAAGCATGAAAATGATGTAAATCATATACTTATGGCATTTGAAAGATTTTGGATGGACATGTTAGACACTGCTGCCCACCAACAACATTAAAACACCAGTTGAGGGAACAGCTTTTAGAAGAAAAATGTTCATCCCTCCAGGACATTTTCAGAGACTTGTAGAATCTATGACAAAGATTATTGTATATAGTACACAGGTTAGAGTAATATATGATATATAAGTAGCTGCATTTCTAAATAAGTTAATAATTATTACTATTACTATACTGTTTTTTTTAAATGTATGCCTAGGTTTTACCCACAAATGTAGAGTGTTGCAATGGGCCATAAAGAATTAATATTATTATTATTTTTAATCAAATAATAACAAAAATATTTATTAAACTGTCTCTATTATAAATGTGTTGTCATTCTATTTTGTGACTGTAGTATTATAAGGTTCTGCTGAAAGAAGACTTGAGGAGCTTCTTCACATTCGCCCCCCCCCCCCTAGTGGTTTAGATGCCGGTGTCCCATTTTCAGTTAGGTCAGAAATTAAGGGTGAATGGTTATAAAATATTAGTGTTATCATAAAAATCTTCATTTCCTCTTTCTTAATAACTACTTTACTCTCTGTATATGAAATATCTGAAAATATTCAGTCCATTTGAAGACATGTACTGTATGTTCTCATAACATCATGTTTTTGTTATCAAAAATTCATATTCAATCAAAGCAACAATAAAAATGCTGATTTGAAGAAATGATCCTAAAAATGTAGCTTGTTGCTTACTCACACACTAGCTACTAGCTGAAGCCATTTTTTAAAATTATGTCCTAGATTTTATATATATATATATATATATATATATATATATATATATATATATATATATATATATATATATATATATATACACACACACATATATGGTCAGTCTTTATTCTATAACCTTGTCCTTTTCTATAGTGCAGCAACGCAGTATTGTGTTTGGTTACAAAAACACCTTACACAGTCTAGCTTGTTTTGCCAAAAGCCTGAAACTAATAATATTCCCCACTAATGTGTCCCACTCTTCACTCAGCTTTTTTGCCATGTGTGCGAGCTTCCAGCTGTGATATTTCACACCTCTCTGAGGGGGCTGCTTACATAAACAATGCAGAGTGTGAGATTAGATCATCCTGGAATGGGCACTTTTCATTCTGTAGATCTAAATCAGAGCTAGAACAGCTCATAACTGCATTATTTAAATGCAATTAAAATTTAATTTAAATAAATTCGGTCCCTGGTTCAAGCCTGAGCTCAGGTGACTGTTTGTGCGGAATGTCTGTGCATGTTCTCCCCGTGTCCATGTAGGTTTCCTCCAGGCTCTCTGGTTTCTTCCCAACTACACTGCCCCTAGGTGTGAATGTGTGTGTGAATGTGTGTGCATTGTGCCCTGTGATGTACTGGTGTGTTTTAATTTAATAAGAAAAGAAAAAAAAATGCTACGTTATTTCTCATCTGCTACCACCATCTAGTGGCTGGAAACATTGTAAAAACAAAACCAAACAAAAACACAAATTTGTTGCATTTGAACATAAACTAAATGTGGTTTTTAAGTATTCAATTTGGTTATGTTTGGTAAGCTTATTGCTGTGTATAACCTGAATGATTTTAGATATCTACCCTATTTTTCAAACATGTTTTGAACAAATGTATTGCGATTTACAGAAAATCTGGGCTATACACCGTAAACAGCAGATCTTTCCCCTTAACATTTTGCTTGTGTTTACTGTTTTCAGAATTAATATCTATTAAGATGATTAAACAGTTTAAGTCAGTGTATGTGAAGTGCCTGTTTTTCATTTAAGCTATGCGTTATGTAGATCTGTCAATATTAATACTTGAACTTTGGTAAAAACAGGCAGAAATTGTCAAAATCTGTCAGGTTCACTGACAGGAATATGCCCTGCAGTCAAGCAAGCTAGCTAACACTCTGGCTAGTTACCTCAAACAGCCAGCCAGCTAATTAGCAAGAAAAACATAATCGTATTAACAACAGAGTCAGAAAAGTTTCTTGGCTATTTTCTTAATGTGTCTTCATATTAATACTTGAACTCAAAACTTTATTAGATTAAAAATACGTAGAAACTGGCAAAATCTGTCTGGTTCACTAACAGAAATGCTAGCAAACACTCTGGCTAGTTACCTCAGGAAGCAACAAACATCATCATCATGTTAACAACAAAGGCAGATGAGTTTGTTAGCTAACAGATAGATGTTGATTTGCTTAATGTATCTTGGAATTATTATGTATATAAATAAAATAAGGATATCAATCTGTCATCTGTTCGTACCACAGGATTGTCTGCTGTGATGAAATGTCTGTAGCCTAAAAATATCACTGTAAATGTAAATGATCATGCTAATTAGCATAATTAGCTAATTAGAGTTTCTAAGTGTTGTATCTACTTGGCTAATGCTTATATTGTATACTTGCCAATATAAGTGCCAATACTATTTGCTTTAACTATTATCTCTTCTGTACTGTATGACAGTTTGGGCTATTTATTCAGTGCATGTATTCATTTTATTGAGGGAATGCATCTTATTTGAAGTGTATATGTTGTATTAAAATAAATCAGTTGTAGCCACAATGTACTACTAAAACACTGTTAACGATCTGAATCCGTCTTTGGGAATTAAAGTATAAAGAATAAAATCTTCTGTGGAACACTACACAAATTTCTTTTCTGTCATGACCACTTGCCTTCTCGTTTCTTGTTATTGCAAGCGTTTTCTTTATGTATATATACAATAATGTTGACTAAAATAAACTAATTATCTTTTTATCTGTTAGTTCTATATTATTATTAATAAAGAGCACCTCAAAAGATTTAAGCTAAGATTTATGCTATATTACAGTTAAGGTCTTGAAGGTTCAACACCCCTGTACATCCACTGAGTGTGACAAAAGTGCCTTGTTCAGCATATCAATAAATACAACTTAATGAGATTCCATAAAGATAAATGATGTACCTGCATAACAATGAAACTGTATCTCTGCTAACAAGGTCAAGGTCTAAGAATCTAGCAATAATGTTATGCAACAGTAACACAGAACAAAACATACAATCACCAGCCACTTTATTAGGAACACCATGCTAACACTGGGTAGTAGGACCCCACTTTACTCTCAGAACAGCCTCAATTCTTCGTGGCATGGATTCCACAAGGTGTCAGAAATATTTCTTTGAGACTCTGGTCCATGCTGACATGACTGCTTCACATAATGGCTGCAGATTTGTGAGCTGCATATCTCTCGTTCCACCACATCCCAAATGCTTTGTGACATGGTCCATTGTCAGGCTGGAAGTAGTCATTATAAAATGTGGCTATGATCAACAATGATAACCATATGAACAATAATTAAACACTGCTTGATTAGTATTAAGCACCTAAAGTGTTCCAAAAAATAAAAAAATAAACATAATATAATTCCCCACACCATTACACCACCACCAGGCTAAACTTTTGTCATGAGGCAGGTTGGGTCTGTATTAACATTGTTAGCTCCAAATTCTGACCATACCATCTGCATGTTGAACCAGAAATCGACATTCATCAGACTACATAATGTTTTTCAAGTCTTCATCTGTCCAGTTATGTTAATCCTGTGCCCACTGTAGTCTTAGATTCCTGTTCTCGGCTGACGGGATTGGAACTTGATGTGGTCTTCTGCTGTTGTAGCCCATCCGCCTCAAGATTCGATGTGTTGTGCATTCTGAGATGCTTTTCTGCTCACCACGGTTGTACAGAGTGGCTATTTGAGTTACCATAGCCTACGTGTCCACTCAAACCAGTTGGTTCATTCTCCTCTGACCTCTCTCATCAACAAAGCATTTCTGATGCAGAACTTCCACTCATTGGATGTTTTTTGTGTATGAAAATCCCAGCAGATCAGCACTTTCTGAAATTCTCATGCTACAGTCAAAGTCACTAGGATCAAATTTTTTTCCCCGATTCTGATGTCTGATGTAAACATTAACTGAAGTGCCTGACCTGTATCTGCATGATTTTATGCACTGCACTACTGACACGTAATTGGCTGATTGGATATTTGGATAATTGAATGTGCAGGTGTACATGTGTTCCTAATAAAGTGGCCAGTGATTTTTAAATGCAAGAGTTCTGGCAGGAATGGATTACACAAGTTGGATTATGGATTATAATTTAGGCCCTAACCATGGCAGACACATTACATAAATTGCAGACAGAGCTGGAGTCACTAAGCCTAAACAAAATCATAAAACAGAGTTGGCAACGAATAGTAAGACATTGTATAAACAGAAGATATAAATGGACAAATGAGCACTGAGTGACTAACATGAAAGATGTGTTTGATGTTATAATACAGGTGCAATTTACTTAACAGTCTGAGAATATAGATTATATCCCAATAAACCACTATTTCACATTTCATAAGACACAACTGACCTGGTTTCTATCTCTACTTCCTTTATTGTACCGCAAATATTGTTTTGCTCATATACACCCGCATTGAGCAGAAGGGTTTATTATCTTTATTGATTTGTGGATGTTGGCAAACGACTTTTTATAACTTGTATCTGACCGCAATGTTAATAGTAGACCAATTGTCTTCAGATTAAAGATTCACACACATTATACTCTGTCTCTAAAAGGGAAAAACCCTCAGGATCATGAGATAGTTACGTGATAGTTATGTGGATAGATACATGAATGGGCTACACAGACAAAAAGGCCTTCAAATGTCCATAAATACAGACAAAATAAGAGCACATGTGCATAATTTTTTTGGCACACACACACAAACACACACACATACACAATTAAATACGAAATGTACAAAAATAAAAAAATCCCTTTTTTGTGTGTGTTTCGGGGTGGGGGTCGGGGGGTCATTATGCAAAAAAAGTCATTATAGAATACCAAATTTTAAGGAAAAAAAATCTGTTGAGAGGTAAATTAAATGCATACTCCTCATTAAACCATATCTTATCATGAATGAAAAAATATCATGGGTTATATTTTGTACAAAAATCTAAAAAATATTGATCATGATTGCTCAGATGCAGAAAGGCTGAGTAAACAGGAAAGAAGTCACTTCAATATCTGTGGATGGGGTTAAAATAAAAAGTAGGGTAGTTAAAGTTAGCTTGTTTCTAAATCTGAATTATGCTTGGAATTATGATAAAGGAGGAAAAAGAAGAAAGGATGAAAATCTCTCATGTGACAGACTCATCATAGATAATACTAAGAAGCTAATCAGGAAAATATGTTGGTGTATTACTGCCATGGTAATGTGACTGTTAACTGACCAACTGCATACAGTGGATATAAAAAGTCTACACACCCCTGTAAAAATTGCACGGTTTTGTGGGAAAAAAAATAAAAACTAAACCAAGATAAATCAGGTCAAATTTTTTTCCACCTTTATTGTGATATAACAAGCAACAAAATTCAAGTGAAAAACAAATAGAAACATTTTAAAGAAAAAAAGAAAAAATTTCAAATGTGTTTCAAGTGTGCACACCCCTTAATCAATACTTTGTTAAAGCACCTTTTGGCTGTAATACAGCACTCAGCCTTTTTGGGTAAGAGTCTACCAACTTAGCACATTTTGCTTTTTGTGCCTACATTCCATATATATATATATATATATATGGAATGTAGGCATATATATATACATGACAAAGAGTTCAAGGCATTGACGTGGCCTCTAACTCTCCCAGATCTCAATCCATCGAGCATCTGTGGGATGTGCTGGACAAACAGTACCCCACCTCACAACTTACAGGACTTTAAGGATCTGCTGCTAACGTTTTGGTGCCAGATACCCGAGCAGACCTTCAGAGGTCTTGTGGAGTCCATGCCTCGATAGGTCAGAGCTGTTTTGGTGGCACAGTGAATTGGACTGGTTTATCCAGCACATCCCAGATGCTCGATCCAATTGAGGTCTGGGGAATTTGGAGGTCCCACATCTTGAACTCTTTGTCATGTTCCTCAAACCATTCCTAAACCATTTTTGCAGTGTGGCAGGGTGATTTATCCTGCATTATGTGTAAGGAAAAACTCCCTGAGACAATATGAGGAAGAAACCTTGAGATGAACCAGACTCAAAAGGGAACCCATCCTCATCTGGGTGCAACGGATAGTGCAATTATAAATAAATCCCTTCTATTATTGTGTACTATATGGACAAATAGTGCAAATGTGCAACCAGTAAATTCATCACAGTTTTCGCAAGAAGTCCGATTGGTTAAAATCTATCCAATGTCCACTGATGGAGTCCTGAGTATGCAGGTGCTCATGGCAACTGCAGCCCCAAAGCCACCACAGTACTCCCTATATGAGATCCCCAAGCCATCTCCACAGCCCCCAGATGGCACCATCCCCAGCAATCCAAACGGTTCTTCAGGCCATCCATATGGGGCCACCCCCAGCAGCAGCGAGTGATCTCAACCGATGAGAACTTCAACCAGAAGAAGGGCGTCAGGATGGGTCAGGCAGGTCCGGAGAGCAGAAGGGGTCAGGATCACTGGCATCTCAGGAGTAGCATGTGTAGCTCAGCAGAGAGAGGGAGAGAGAGGGAGAGATTGTTAGGTAAGCTTTTGTCCTCTAATGGCTAAGGACAATGTACTTTCCATGCAGAGTGCAAGCAGGGACTCCCTCAAGACTAGCTATGACAGCATAACTAAAAGGGATACCCAGAAGCTAACACAGACATGAGGGCGTCCTGGGACATAAAGCAGCCAGCCATTCCACCGTTGACAAACCTGAGTGAACGCGTGAGAGTGGGGGGACAGCAGCATCCAAACATCCCAGTTCACCACAACACTTTATGCCTGTGAACCCTCTAGATCTGCTCCTTTACCTAAGAAAAAAACTATTCACAAAAGGCTTGACTAAACAAATATGTTTTCAGCCTAGACGTAAACACTGAGACTGTGTCTGAGTCCTGAACACTAAGTGGAAGGCTGTTCCATAACTGTAGGGATTTGTAAGAGAAAGCTCTACCCCCAGCTGTAGCCCTCACTATTCGAGGTACCAACAAATAGCTTTCACCTTTTGATCTAAGTAGGCGTGGCGGATCATAAAAGACCAAAAGTTCGCTCAGGTACTGTGGCGCGAGACCATTTAGTGCTTTATAGGTCAATAGTAGTATTTTATAATCAATATCAAATTTGATTGGGAGCCAATGCAGTGTGGATAAGATAGGGGTGATGTAGTCATATCTTCTGGTTCTAGTAAGGACTCTCGCTGTTGCATTCTGGACTAACTGGAGCTTGTTTATGCATCTACTGGAACATCCAGATAGCAAAGCATTACAATAATCCAACCTAGAGGTAAAAAAAAGCATTAACTAGTTTTTCTGCATCGTGTGACATCATATTTCTTATCTAAGCAATATTTCTGAGATGAAAGAAGGCTATCCTAGTAATATTATCTACATGAGCTTCAAATGAAAGACTGGAGTCGATAATCACACCAAGGTCTTTTACTGCTGCACATGATGAAACAGAAAGGCCATCCAGAGATACTTTGTAATCAGAAAGCTTACTTCTAACTGCATGTGGTCCTAGTACAAGTACTTCTGTCTATTCGGAATTAAGTATGAGAAAGTTCATAAGCATCCAGTTTCTAATGTCCTTTACACATTCCTCAACTTTATTAAGCTGGTGTCTGTCATCTGGCTTTGCTGAAACATACAACTGTGTGTCATCAGCATAACAGTGGAAGCCAATACCATGTTTACGAATAATTTTGCCCAGAGGTAACATATATAAAGAAAAGAGCAGAAAACAGAGCCTTGCGGGACACCAAACTTTACCTTAGTATGCGTAAAGTCACCATTTACATCTAGCGATCAGTCAAATAAGACCTGAGCCAGGAGAGGGCCGTTCCCTTAATGCCTACTACATTTTCTGGTCTATTGAGGAGAATAGCATGATCAATGGTATCAAAAGCTGCACTAAGGTCAAGCAGCACAAGCAAGGAGACACAACCCTGATCAGAGGCCAGTAGTAAGTCATTTACAACTTTTACCAGTGCTGTCTCTGTGCTATGATGAGGCCTAAATCCTGACTGATACATTTCATGAATGTTATTCCTATGTAGGTATGAGAATAACTGCTGTGCTACAACCTTTTCTAGGATCTTGGAAATAAAGGGGAGATTCGATATTGGCCTATACTTGGAGAGCTGACAGAGGTCAAGGTCAGGTTTTTTAATCAAAGGCTTGATAACTGCTAGTTTAAAAGATTTAGGTACATAGCAGGTGCTAAGGGAAGAACTGATTATCTTTAGAAGAGGTTTGATTGTTTCTGGAATTATCTGTTTGAAGAAACATGCAGGTAAAGGATCTAGTATACAGGTTGATGATTTTGATGATGAAATTAGTGAAATTAGTTCGATCTCTCGAAGGGGAGTAAAACATTGTAATTGTTATTCTGATATTATTATATTATCGTCTACAGGGTTAGTTTTAAAACTGTCCGGTTTTAAATTAATAGTCTGAATTCTTTGCCTGATATTTTCAATTTTACCATTACCAATTCATAAAGTCATCACTGCTATATAATGATTGTGTGCATGTTTCTATTGTGGTCTTATTCCTAGTTAATTTTGCTACAGTATTATATAAGAATCTAGGATTATTTTTGTTATCTTCAATTAGGGTGGAGAGATACATTGATCTAGCAGCACTAAGAGCTTTTCTATAGCTGAGGAGGCTCTCCTTCCATGCTATTTGAAATACCAATTTAGTTTGACGCCATTTACGTTCTAGTTTTCGAGTGGTTTAAGGTGCGTGTGTGATCATTATACCAGGGTGCTAGCTTTTTCTCTCTAATTATTTTTATTTTAAGTGGAGCTACCTTATCTAGCGTGTAGCAGACCATTGATTCTAAGCATTCAGTTGTCAAGTTCTTTGGGATCAGATGGTGATCCAATCATGGTTGATAAATCTGGGAGATTACTAATAAAACTCTGTGCAGTTGCTGACGTGAATGTACGTTTGACGCAGTGATGTTTCAAGGTGAAACATATAACAAATGAAAACGAGAGCGCAAAATTATTGATTAAAAAAAGGAAAGAAAAAGTATAGTTAAGACGCCGACGCAGGCAAGAAACTCCCGGCAAAACAATTCGAAAACAGGAAATTTTCTCATTCCACAGGATCTGGGCTCTAACTGGGCTATTCCAAAACACTGGAAGGCAATCTTCTTCTGAAGGCAATCCTTTGTTGACTTGGATTTGTGCTGGAAGATGAAAATATTCTTCATCTTTAGCTGTCTAACAGAGGTCTGCAGGTTTTGTGTCAAAATAGATAGGTATCTATTACTAGAGCCCCAGTCCCAAGTGAAGAGAAGCAGCACCATAGAATGATGCTGCCACCACCATGCTTCACTGTGGGTATGGGTTCTTTGGGTGATAAGCTGTCTTGTTGTTGTGCCAAACATATCTTTTATAGAATAATGCTCAAAATGTTCTAACTTGGTCTCATCAGACCATAACACATTTTAGTGGTTGACCTTTTTTTTGGAAGTGAACTGAAACTGAAATATGGTCGACACACTTTTGGTAGTTTGAGTCAATAGTTTGAGGTAAAAATAAATCACTTTTGTAGTAATTAAAGACTGATTGCCTTAAAATGCAGCAAAGTTTTTTTTTTTAAGCATGTGAAATCAAGCTCATAATTTTAAAAAATCCCTCCAAATGCGTTGTGTGAAGCATATATAAAGTTAAACTACGTACCATGTCTGACCTATAAAGAAAACAAAGAAAGACATTTTAAAAAGGAAAAAGTAGCAACAATTAAATGTTGAAATAGTTTGGCTTAAAATTAAAAATGTAGGGTGAATTCAGGTATATTGGGACATCATGTAAAACTGGGACAGTTTAACTTAGCATTTGTTTTCTGACTTGAAACAATAAGTAAAATTCAAAGCCTGTCTAAGTAAGCCATTGCAGTGGACGTGCTTCATACACGTGACATGACTTAAGTCATGTGACACTGTGTCAGGGAATGTGGTCAGCATCAAACAGGAAGTTGACCCCTGAAAGCCTGAGGTAGGAAAAATGACACGTTTGGTTATAAAATATTCATGACTAACATATTCCACATATGTATGATGCATACACACATAGGCTGTGCTACTATAACATAATAAAGAGAGTTCAAATCATGTATACTGTACATACAGGATGTTTAGAACTAAATCATTTGCAAGATGTTTCAGACAGCATGGTTCAGGTAAATTGGGACAATCTTAAAATACAATAAGTGGTGAGAGGAAAAGTGAAGAGATATAATGGATGCATGAACGGATGCATGAAACACTCCACAGCTATGCTAGAATGGTGTTTTTATGAAGCATCTTAAGAAGCAATACGGAATAAGGTAGACTGGGAAATATAGACCGTGATTTAGGCCTACTGTTTATTATGCAGTGATTTTTACTGCTACTGCAAGACATTTATTATAAAATCTTACTTACCTTTTAGAGCTGTTTTTTTTTTGCACTGTGATCTTTATTTAATTTCTTCATAATGAATTTTAGAAAAGATTGGTTATGAATATGGAAAATATTGAAGATTTTGTAAACCCTGTTACAGAAATTTGATTTACTGATTCCATGAATCAATGCATCATGAACGTAAAAGACATAAACCAATGAAAATATGTCCCAAATTACCAAAGGTACTGTCCTAAATGACATTAAAAATGACTGTTTAATCTTGAAAAAAGGGTAAGCCATGCTTCTTTAGAATATATAATACACTCCGCTCGTCTGTCTTCGAAACGGTTACTGCAGTAGAGTTAGCGACATCATCAGCAGACATGGCACACCATAATTGTCAGGAATATAACTTTTGACTTCAAATATGAAAGCTCGTCAGATGAAGACGAAAAGGAAGAAAAGAAACCAATTGTACCAGAAGCACCTTTAATGGGAATGTACAAATCAATATGAGCTAGCTAGCGGACGCTCTATAAAGTGAGTGTGGCTTCTTCAGGATCTATTTCTGTGCGCGGAGCAAAAATAAACAGAACTTTTGCCCATATTGTGTCTGAAATGTCACTTACTCGATATTAATTTCTTGTTTATAGAATTGTTGTATAAAAGCAATATCGTACAAGCAAGAGTGCGGTTATACTGAATATGTTCAGTATAACCATATGACTGTGATATTGTTTAAATATAAACATTTTAACTTCACATGTAGATAGTCACCATTTTGAGGATTTCAGAAATGTATCATGTGTATCAGGTGTATTTTGTTTTATTAATGGCTAGGAACCATAGACAATGTGGAAATTAAAAATACACAGGGGTTTTGATTGACAATCTGGAAGATACAATACATCCATCCATTCTCTGTACCGCTTGTCCTACACAGGATCACGGGGAGCCTGGAGCCTATCCCAGGGGAGTCAGGGCACAAGGCGGGGGACGCCCTGGACAGGGTGCCAACCCATCACAGGGCACAACCACACACCGCGGACAATTTAGAGATGCCAATCATCCTCCAACGCATGTCTTTGGACTGGGGGATGAAACCAGAGTACCCGAAGGAAACCCTCTAAGCACGGCGAGAACATGCAAACTTCATGCACACGGGGCGGAGGTGGGAATCGAATCCCCAGCCCCCGGACGTGCAAGGCAACAGTGCTAACCAGTAAGCCACTGTGTCCCCTACAATACATTTAAGGTGTATAAATTTTGTGTATTAAAAAAACAAAAAAAAAACCAAAACAGTAGTACAAAATCAATCCACAAGATGGCAGACATGACTCAAGCACCAAATGTGGTTTGCTGTTGCTTATAAATAAATAAATAAATAAATAAATAAATAAGTAAATGAATGAATGAATGAATGAATGAATGAAACAGTCATATTTTAGCTTATACCTTTAAAGTATTTGTAGAAAACCGTCTAAAAACTGGCTCTTATCCACTCTGCACACTTCCATCCAACACCCTCCACAGCAGCAACAGGGGGAGTTTAGAACAATTTGGCAACCCTTGATCTTGTCGCACTGTATGTAAAAGACAGCCGAGGTAGGCTGAGAGATTATTCTAATCAATGTGATTAATATCTGCCTCGATTCCCAGCACTAGCCTGAATTTTCTCAGGTTCTTTGTTGTGTTCTGAGTTTCTGGATCTTTCCACAGACTTCTTTACCACAGTGCAGATTTCCTGCGTAGCTCAGGGTTTAACCTGCGGTCAGTTCAACACTGAAGCTGGGTTTCATTTATGGAAGCGCCTCCTAAACACATCCTGTGAGCAGGTAAGACACTGAAAAGTTTCTCCTACTTACAATAAAACATTTTTTTAAACATTTTTTTTTTACATGTTATGTACTTGTCATGCGCTAAGAACGAGTATAACAGGTTGCAAATCTAACCAGGAGACTGGAGTGCATGCAACCTGTTGCTTATACAAGGTTGTTTGCTAAGCTAACTCGCTAACAGGAACTTTAACTGAGTTTTAAACTTTAACCAAGAGGCAGTTAGTTGGAGCACAAACCTGTATAACACGGGTTCATGGTCGTCTTAGACGCTGTTGTAGAAAAAAAAAGAGAAATAGCAGTCATTATAATGGTATTGCATATTGTATTATAATGGTAGCTAGCATGGAAAATGGTTTGGTTTGATAGCACAGGTAAGTTGCTAGCTGCTTAGCAAGTTAGCCAGCCAGCTTGTTTATACTCTGTTACGTATTTTTTACTTAAAAACAGCTTATTAAAGGAGGTTTTTATTAGGTGTACCAGCTGCTATTACTACAAATGAACCCATTTTGTGCGTTAAGTGCTCAGTATTAACTCCTGGAACTGGAAACACCTGTCATACTGGATTTGAACACGGTTTTTCAGCAAGCAGCTGCACACTGAGGTCACCTTGCGAGATTAAACAGACTTCTGTGATGTTTAGTTTAATCTTTCCGGATGCACTTTGCTTGGATATTATTCCCCTACACATTAAACCACTGTATACACACAGGCAGGTCTTCAGGGGAAAGTAGCTAGCTCACAAAGAAGTCGCCAGGTGACGTCACAGACTGATTTACATATCGTGTTTATTCATCATGATCGTTGGCATATCAAATTAAAGATTATGGTGATTGAAGAAGGAAAAATTTTCCACTTAGAACATAATATAATAAAATAGAATAAAGTTTTATCAGAATGGAAACTAATAGTTATTTATTTCTTAAATAATTTGTTTCTTATAGACAGAAGTCTTTGGTGAAGGCACTGTGCACAAAGTAAACTTTTACACATTTACAAAATACTGTACTTTCTATCGAGACCTCAGAAGAAAAGAAACAGTGAGTTTAAAATGAAGTGTGAGGGTATGAAAAACAGATCAGGGTATGAAAAACTGATGGGATGGGCTGATGGGAACAGTGGTGATCAGTGATTGGCTGATGGGAACAGTGGTGATCAGTGATTGGCTGATGGGAACAGTGGTGATCAGTGATTGGCTGATGGGAACAGTGGTGATCAGTGATTGGCTGATGGGAACAGTGGTGATCAGTGATTGGTTGAT
>CM040482.1:11112260-11122774 GCA_022758105.1 Pangasianodon gigas
AAATGTTTGTATGTCAGTAAAGAAAGCAGCAGATGACATAAGAGACACTTTTCAGATAAAAACATAATGAAGGCTGCTGGGTTTCGCTGCAGAAATAAGAAGCGAGTCGACAGTCAAAGTCTCCAGAAGAACTGTGGCTGCTTCTGCAAGATGCTCAGTAACACTTACAGCTCATTTCCTTATAAAACTGCACACACTGTACCTGAGACTACTATTGTTTTTAAAAGCGAAGGATCGTCACACCAAATATATATATATATATATATAGTACTGTAGTACTTTGCAAAAGTCTTATGTGCCTAAGACTTTTGCACAGTACTATATATATATATATATATATATATATATATATATATATATATATATATATATATATATATACATGCTTTTTAGTAAGTCAGTTAGCTTGGTCGTCTATTAAATTAACATTACACCAAAGGATTTTTTTGTTACAATTATGAGCAGAGGTAGGTCATCAACAAGGGTCTTGGGGGCAGTGCCACTGTCACCAAGCTTGGTACCGCCCCAAAATATGAAGCTATTTTACCATTTATTATATTACCAAATCATTTTCTGTGACTATGACTTGATGTAAGAATGGAATGGGAGTGGAGTGGGCAGCGAAGCTGGTTCTCTTATGCTTGGACATTGTTAAAGAGATGACTTGTCATTTGTTTTCCTTGTTTTGCAAGTAAGGATTTAGCTTTGTGCTTTAGGGTCCTCTTGGTCAGTAACTGTAAAGTAAGCATCAGTTTCTGTGCAGAGTTTTGCATGTTGTCCCTTTGTCCATATGGGCTTCCTCCCAAAACCATACCTGTAGGTGAATTGACCACTCTAAGTTGTTATTCTGGAGTATGATATGATAGTGACATTAATGAATTAGAGTAATTCATTAATGTAAACTTCCTGTGTGGTTCCAGTACCAAAGACCGCATACCCCAGGGAGCTGAACCACTTCAGACCTGTTGCCTTAACCTCCCACCTGATGAAGACCATGGAGAGGATCATCCTCTGTCACCTCCGTTCCTTAGTGAGCACAGTGCTCGACCCACTGCAGTTTGCATATCGGCCTGGCATCTGTGTGGACGACGCAGTGATCTACCTGCTGCACCGGGCACTGACTCACCTGGAGACCACCGGGAGCACTGTGAGAGTCATATTCTTTGAATTCTCCAGTGCTTTCAACATGATACAGCCAGCACTGCTGCGTGGGAAGCTGGAGCGGTCGGGGGTGGATGATCACCTGGCTGCATGGACAATCGACTACCTCACCAACAGACCACAGTATGTAAGGTTGCGTGACTGTGTGTCTGAGGTGGTAGTCTGCAACACCGGGGCTCCTCAGGGCATGGTGCTCTCCCCGTTCCTTTTCACACTGTACACCTCGGACTTCAGTTATAACACTAACACCTGCCACCTCCAAACGTTCTCAGATGATACAGCCATAATTGGATGTGTATCTGATGGGAATGAACAGGAATACATGGACATCATCAAGGACTTTGTTGACTGGTGTGAGTGTAACCACTTGCACTTGAACACCATTAAGATGAAGGAGATGGTGATTGACTTCCGGAGAAGGAGAACACTGCACCACATACCAGTGACCATCCAGGGCTTGGACATTGAGTTGGTGGATAGGTTCAAGTACCTAGGTGTCCACCTAAACAATAGACTGGACTGGCTGGATAACACTGATGCTTTGTACAAGAAGGGCCAGAGTCGCCTCCACCTGCTGAGGAGACTAGGGTCCTTTGGAGTGTGCAGGACATTATTAAGGACATTTTTCGATACTGTGGTGGCCTCCGCAATTCTCTACGCTGTAGTCTGCTGGGTGGGAGGCAGTACAGAGCGGGACAGGAAGAGACTGAACAAGCTGGTTAGGAGATCCAGCTCTGTCCTGGGCTGCCCACTGGACTCTGTGGAGGAGGTGGGTGAGAGGAGAATGTTAGCCAAGCTGACATCTATTATGAACAACACCTCTCACCCCCTGTACGGGACTATGGAGACCCTGTGTAGCTCTTTCAGCAGCAGACTGCTACACCCCCAGTGTAGGAAGGAGCGCTACCACAGGTCATTCATACCAGTGGCTGTCAGACTTTACAACACCGCATTATAGTGATGTTCAAATGTGCAATATTTTATAATTTTATATAATCTTATTTCTTACAACACCGCATTACAGTTATGTTCAAATGTGCAATATTTAATAATTTTATATAATTTTATTTCTTTTATTATTCCTAAGGTGTATATATAGTTATAGTTTTAACTTTTCTTTCTTCCTTCCTTTTCTTTCTTCCTGCACTTTAACTGTCTGTGACCTGCTGTGATAAGTGAATTTCCCCACTGTGGGATCAATAAAGTTTATCTTATCTTATCTTAATATTTTTGGTCTCCTACTCACTTTTGAGTCCCATAAAGTGCATCTCGTTCACTGTAAGTAACCTCTTTGTCCTGGTCAGGGTAGTTGTGGCTCTGGAGTCTATGCCAGGAACACTTGGCATGAGGCAGGAATGCACCCTGGATGAAAAGCCAGTCCATTGCAGGTCACCATGCACAAACACACACAGTCACACACTCATTCATACCTAGGAGTAAATAATCTCAAACAATTCACCTACTGGCATGTTTTTGGGAGGTGGGGAGAACCTGGAGGAAACCCACACACAGACACGGGAAGAACTCTGCCTAGCCAGTAACCCAAGCTCAAGATTGAACCAGGAACCCTGGAGATGTAAGGTGCAGTGCTACCCACTGTTCCCCTGTGCCACCCAAGCTTTCATCTGAAAAACTAAAAGGGCCATGAGCCAGAATGAAAGTGCAAATTGGAAATGCGACAGTATACAAAATAAAACAATGTACATGGATATTAATGTGTATTACAAAATCTACATATAAAGGAATGGTGCACACTAGAGCTAGGAAAAGAAAAAAAGGTGCATTGGGTTCTTAGTGATCTCAGGGGTTATGAACTGAAGTTTGAAAAAGTCCTTGCCCATTAATGTTAAGTGCCACTGGGAAGAAGCGGTTGTTGTGTCTGGTTGTTTTGATGCTCAGTGATTTGTAGCGTCTGCCGGAAGGAAGAAGTTCTAATATGGAGGGTGCAGGACATGAGGTATCCCCATTGATGTTCATTGCCTGTTTCCTGATAGCAACAGTACAGGTCCTGAAGGGTGGGGAGCATGTTTGTGCCAGTGATCCTTTTTTGCAATCCTGACAATCCTCTCTAGCCTGATTTTGTCCTGATGGGTGTCTGAGTCAAACCACACACTGATGGATGTGCAAAGGACAGACTCAATATCTGTAAAACTGAATTAACAGCTCCTGTGGAAGATTCTACTTGCTTAATTGTCATAGGATGTGCATCCCCTAATGTGATTTTTTTTCCAACATGAAGACTATATTAGTCTCCCACTTCAGGTCCTGCCTGATAGTGGTTCCCAGAAACCTAAGGGACTCTAAAGTTGACACAGGATCAAGCCTGGAGCTGTGAGATGGCAACGCTATCTGCTGCACCGCCGTGCCACCCCAGTGGACAGTTTTTATAGTTTTCATCTACAGCTTTATTCTAGAATGTGGGCAGTTTGTTTTGTTGAAGTGGTCTAAATCTTGCTATGTGTTCTTTCAGCTATTACTTATGTTTTATTACCGATAATCAATTTACTATCAAGTATATTTTTTTCACAATTTAACAGTTAAAAATGAACACAGAATGAATTTCAAGGAGTGTTATAGTCTATACTATAATATAGTATATATTTTCATGTAAGAAATAGGCCTTACCTCATTTGATGAAAAATATTATCCCCATTATAGTTCACTGTAATAAAAGGTATAAATGTATTGCATAAAAGATATTTTCCTAGGCTGCGTCTAGTCTAAAATATTTTCACACTATCAAAGTACATTTAGCCTGCTTTGTTTACTGTCTGCCTGCATTTCTCTACTGCCTACCTTGCTGTTTTTTTCCACCGCCCTGACTATCCGACATCCCCACACCAGCGACTAGTGAATATATTAGTCAACTAGTCTATGCAGACCCTAACTGTTACAAACTTTGATTCTAATAAAATTACAAATAGTTTCACAGTTCTGTATTAAAATGTTAGTAAATTATTTAACAATTGTAACTTGTGTAATGGCAACTGATGCATAGCTATATGATAGCCTTAACACCCTTGGCACAACCTTAGGACTGCAAGGCGAGGTGAAAGGGTTCAGCAAATGTTTCCCCCATTTATTTCAGTTGCCAGATAGTGTGATACAGTAATGTATGGTGTAAATGAAGGCACTTTATCTCCAAGTAAATGTTGCTGTGGATAAGCAAAGCCTACCTTATTGACCTAAGGTGTTACAGTAAACATAAAAAAAACATTAAAAAACAATCTGATGGATAAATGGATAAATGCTTAGTGTATTGTTGTATTGTAGTTATTGTAGCACATAATGTACCTTGCATTTTCTGATACTTACTATTTACATCCTGACTGTGTATTTATGAGATAAGATAGGTTTGTTTGACAGACACAATACACCCACAGGTACCTTCTCTAAAAATTAGGGAGGTACCTAATTTAGCTGTCTTTTACATAACTAAGTGACAAAATTCCTTATTGTATAGGAATTAATCATGGAAATGCCAGCAAAACCTGCCCAGATTGATCTTATCTCACAAGAACACCAGAGCATTGCCAGATCTACTGGTTGAACTAAGTGCAGTACAACTGAATTACAAGAATTCAGCAAGTACATTGGAGAAATGCCTTGGTGAGCTCATGATAAATTGCTTGAAAATTTAAATTTTGAAGGTGATTTCACTGGATTTTCATAATAATCATAATAAAACCTATGGCAGTTCTGCCTGGTCTAGCCTTAACATCAACTTAACATATAACTACACCTGTGAAAATGTCTATAAACAATTTTTAATAAAGACTGGCATGCCAAATAACCTTTAGGTATGCTTCATTAAGTAAGCCTTGTCTGCATTTGGGTTAGCTCTGAGATGAGTACTTCTGAAGGGTAGTCTGCATATAAGGTATGTAATGAAGAACACCATTCTTTCCAAAGATATTCCCTCAGTCAGTGTTTCGACGATGATGGTGAAGAGCGCTGTCTAACATGTCGGTCCAAAATCTCCTGAATGTGTTGGATTCAGTTCAGATCTGGTGACTATGTAAACCATAGCATATGATTTAGTGAGCCATCATGCCCTGTGGATGGGAGCAGGGGCATCCTGGAAGAGACCACTCCCATCAGGATAGACATGTTTCATCATAGGATAAAGGTGATCAGTCAGAATGACTTTGTATTAGTTTGCAGTGGGTCTGAAAATGGGGCCCAGGGACCACCAGGGGACTACGTAACATTGAAGTGGGTCCATGATTTTTTTTTTTTTTTTTTTTTTTAATTACAACCACAACCACAATTACAAAAAAGTATTAAGTTTTAGATTTATTAAATTTTTTTAAATTATTATAAAAAAATTTCAACTGGTCATGTGACTTGAAAGGGTTTAAGGCAAAACTCAGTAACTCAAACACATTTCATTGTCAGCTTGGATCTAATGCATTTTATCAGGAATAAAAACCTCTATGGCTCCAATAAATAGACCAGAATATTACCGTACACATAATGAGACTAATGTTTGAATAGTTGGATTCTGTTTATTAAAAGAAATCTGTACTGAGAGGTCCATGGATTTTATTTTACAGTTAAAGGGGTTTGAGAACCCAAGTGGACAAGTGAACCCAAACCACGCCAGCAAAATACCACTTTAGGCAAGGCAAGGTGAGTTTATTCATATAGTGTATTTCATACACAAGCAATTCAAAGTGCTTTACAAATAAAAAGATAAGTATAGAAAATCAGTTGATAATGATAAAGAAATGATAAAATTAATAAGAAATATAAAAGTTCAATTGAAATGAGTCAAATCAAATAAAACACAATACATCTGTAGGTACCTTCCCTAAAAATGAAGGAGGTACCTAAAGTAGCCATCATTTTTACAAAACGATCCAAATGTGACACCCTGTTTCATGAGAATTAATCAGCAAAAAGTGAGACATGGAAACACCAGTGATGCCCCAATTCATCTTATCTCACAAGAATACAACAGCATTGCCAGATCTACTGGTTGAATTAAGTCCAGTACAACTACAGTACAACAACAAATGACAATATTCAGTAATTATATTGGAGAAGGGCCTTGCTGAGCTCATGATAGATTTAGAAAGAAATGATAAAATCTATTAGAAATATAAAGGTTAAATAAAAAAATTAAAAAGTGCATTAGATAAAAGTTAAGAAAGTAGAGCATCAGTGCTGTACTGTCTCTGAGAGCTAAAGACAATGCCTTCAAGCTTTCTGAAAGCCTGATCAAACAGGTAGGTTTTCAGTCTTGATTTAAATATGTCTAGTGTTGGGACACTTCTAACGTACAGCTGGTTCCATCTAAGAGCAGCATAGAAGCTAAATGCTGCATCTCTGGGTTTAGTGTTTACAAATTAATTATCATTCTAATGATCTGAGAGACTTATAATGCTTGGCTTGAGCATATCAGACAGATAGATTGAGCCAGGGTATCTGTCTAATATGCTCAAGTACTGATATAGACAAGTACTAGTACCTAAGTCAATTCTGTAACATACTACTAGCCAGTTTAAGGATCTAAGAATCGGAGTGATGTGTTCCCTTCTTTAGGTTCTTGTGAGAACAGCTGCATTTTGAATCAGCTGAAGTTGTTTAACTGTGTTTTTAAGAAGTCCAGTCCGGAGGGCACTACAGTAATCAGCCCTACTAGGAATAAAGGAATGGATTAGTTTCTTAAGGTTTTGTTTTGACATGAAATCTCTCATCTTGGATATATTTCTGCATTATGTCTGTTGCTATAAAGTTGTTTTTTTTTTTTTTTTTTAATTTTTAGAAAGTGTCAGAGTTTGAAATTTCAATTCCAATTTAGTTAATAGCACTAAACTGTGACATTGCAACCTTGTTAACTGTGTACAGTGGTGTTGGCATGGAAGTACTAATGTACTAATAGCCAGTCTGATATTATAGATTTTAGCATAAAAAAATTCAAACTCACTGGATTTCTCAGCTGACACAAGGTCAGGAGCCAGTTGAGTGGGGGGATTAGTTAGCCTGTCCATGTTGGTGAACAGAATTCAGCTGTTGTTAATGTTATTGTTGGTCATACTGGAGAAAACTGATTGTCTAGCTTTGCATATACGTGTATTGTATACACACAGCATATCTGTTCATATTTCATTATGAATTTGAAATTTGGTTTTGTGCTATCAGCTTTTCAGCACTCTGTCTTTTGGAGTCAAACTGCAGCAGTATTTCTTCATGGTGCTTTCTACTTGCATGACCTGGTTTTAACTTTAAGTGGTGCAATCTTATCCATAGTACTGAGAATTTTAAAGTTATCCAGTAGAGCATCAAAGGATTCAGACGGTTTAAATAGTAAGGACATTTTGTTCCTGGTAGACATTTTGTTCTTGACTAGTGTGCCTGTGTGGTCGTCTATAAACCTTTCCCTAAAATAAACATGGTTTATAGCAAGGTCCACATATGAAAGCAAATATATTTAATTTATCACCAGTCTGTAGCGTGCATTAGTGCATCAGATTAGATGCATTAATTCATTAGAACAAACCCCGTTTAATAGGCAAATATCTGGAAATATTTTCTACTACATATAGTTATGGAAATTGAACTGAAATATGTTTCTCTTTTGCATGCATCACAAATAAAAGTTTAAAACATTTTAAGGTTTGGTTTGGAAAACTGATTTTAAAGATTCCACTCCTATTCCACTGAAAGACGTCCACATACTGATTGTCTAAAAGCACCTGCTATTCATTAATATTTAATTGAATAATATTTAATATTGATTACCTGTTGTTATTCATAGCCTATAGACTAACAGGCTGTTCAGCTCAAGTCCAGCTCATCCAGCAATCTTTCTGGGTTTAATAACAATGTCTCTTATTTTATATTTTTTTAAAAAAAGCAAACATTAGACGTAATTATATTTACATCATATACTGTATGTCCTCAATAACTCATTTCTATATTATCTCAGGTGGAATTATTTACCCAGTTTTAATATTATCCTGGGATATCAGCCTATCACAAACAAATGCCCTGCCTATCTCTACATTTGTAACCTAACGTATATATGGAAAAACAACACTAGGGACATTTAATTTAAAAAAACACAGTTAATGACAGAGTTGCCATATTGGGGTTGTTTAAAATACTTTGCAGCCACCAAGAGCTTGCTTTTTAGCAAATAATTAGAATTTAATCTAATACATTTCCACAAAATAACAACGTGTAAGTGCAGCAGTGTGTCTATGAGGTACAGAACCATTTCTCTTGTGAGATGTATTGCAAATTATGGAGTAATGACTGTACATCAGAAATATGTCTGAAATACTTCTTTCCTCATGCAAAAGCTGAGAAAAAGAACAAAAATATCTCCCTTTTTCGATGGCCAAATTTTTTGGACTAGGTTTTTTGTATGGTTTTTTGAGATAAAGTTGGACTGGAGATTTTGCTGAAACCTGTCAACCCTGGTTAATGGTATTACTTTGAACACAGTTGAACAAAGGTACATCTAAAACGGTTCAAAACAAGCTGCTAGACTTTACACTGGATGACTGTATGTTGTCAACTCTCAACTGCTTATTACGGAATTACTCTCAAAAATCACAAGATATTAGCCTGTAGTCTAGTGTCCAGTGTGATAGCCTGTCGACTTAATTATATCTGAGGCTGTGTTGTTATTAATGTCGTGCTGCCCCACCAAAATTTAAGGTCATAAGCCGCTGCTGCACAAAGAGTGATAAGTTTATGATAGGAAATGCGTAATCACCACCACCACCAACATCATCATCATCATCATTATAATCCACATCGGCTTCTATTTCATCCGCTGAGATCACTCGTGTGATTTAAAAAGCCAACAACTTGATCAATTTATGACACTCACATTCACTGTGTGAGGAAATCATACTTAGCTAGCAAGATTTTAGAAATCTTTAGGCAGACTAACTGTTTTTACCAATGCATTTGTTAAACTGGTTCTTTACTCAACTTGAGCTTTGCATGAGGATTGTGTAGACAAGATTAGAAAGTAAATAAAAACATTTCTACATCATTTTGGTGAAAACACTGGGGAGTTGAAGATTAGAAAAACATCGCCTGGTCTTTTTACAATCTTCAGCTGTCCAGTTTTGGTGAACCTGGAGCCACTGTTTCCTGTTCTTGGCTGACAGGAGTGGAATTCCATGTAGTTTTCTACTGTTGAGGTCCATCTTTCCTCAAGGTTCGACATGTTGTGTGGTCTAAGATGCTTTTCTGCTCACCATGTTTGTAAAGAGTGGTTCTTTGAGATACCTTAGCCTGGTTTGAGCTGATGTTTTTTGTTTTTTCACACCATTCTATGTAAACTCTTTTGTGTGTGAAAATCAGTGAGAAGAATCGGCGGTTTTTGAAATACTCAAATTTCCCCATTGTGAGGTTTGATGTGAACATTAACTGAAGCTCTGCATGATTTTATGCATTGAGCTGCAGCTACATGGATAATTGCACGAATGAGCAGGGTATATGAGTTTTATATCATATATTTTTTTTTTGTTCCAAAGTATTTTTATTGAATATTTTGTCAAACATGAGACATATAATACAGTTAGACATCTTTTTCATTTTTTTAAATAACATCCCTACCCACAACAATTCCCCCTGTTGCACAATTATACATTTAAGCTTTCTAATATGAAGAAAGAAAAAATAAATAAATAAATTTCTACTCCTCTGAGATAACTGAGGGGTCCATCTTCTTTATCTGATCTAAAACAGGTTGCCAAGTAATATAAAACATGTTGGTACAGCCTCTTATAGTGTGCCGTATTTTTTCTAAGGCCATATAATGTAGTAAGTCCTTAAGCCATTGCTTGAAGGTTGGAGGGGATTTTTCTTTCCATTTGAGCAGTATTAACCTCTGGGCTAGAAGCATAGTAAAAGCGATCAGATTTTTCTTACTTTGATTAAAACTTAAGGATCGTGGTATGATACCAAATATTGAAATTATGGCCTCAGGCTCTATACATGTCTTTAATGTATCAGAGAGAAATTTAAATACCAACTGCCAGAAATCTTTTAATTTTGGACAAAGCCAAAACATGTGAGATAGCGTAGCTGGCTCAATTTCACACCTATCACAGTTAGGGTCTAAATTTGGTTTGAATTTGGCTAACTTCACTTTGGACCAATGCAGTCTGTGAAGAATTTTAAATTGAATCACTCTATGTTTTAGACAAATTGAAGATGAATAAATATTATTTAAGGCAGACTGCCACATGTCTTCTGAGAGTTCTATATCTAATTCCACCTCCCATTTTCTTTTTAATTGAGCTAGGGATTCCAGGTTATGAGAATTGATTACAGAATAAATTTTACCAATGGCTCCTTTGGAATATGGACTCAGGTCCATAATA
>CM040482.1:11122874-11150705 GCA_022758105.1 Pangasianodon gigas
GAACAGTTGTGATCAGTGATTGGCTGATTGGAACAGTTGTGATCAGTGATTGGTTGATGGGAACAGTTGTGATCAGTGATTGGCTGATTGGAACAGTTGTGATCAGTGATTGGCTGATGGGAACAGTTGTGATCAGTGATTGGTCGATGGGAACAGTGGTGATCAGTGATTGGTCGATGGGAACAGTGGTGATCAGTGATTGGCTGATGGGAACAGTGGTGATCAGTGATTGGCTGATGGGAACAGTTGTGATCAGTGATTGGCTGATGGGAATCAGGTTTTCACACTCTGGTTTCAGTCAGGGTTTCACACTCTTGTGGTGTGTTGACAGAGCTTGCTCTCTCAGCTTGTATAAACCACAGCTGTAATGTGATCTGAAGAGCCAAGGACGTTTTTCTTTGCGTTTTCTCTGTAGCATGACAAGTGCATGAATTCGTCTTTAACTTACAGTGAGAGGAAATCTGAGAGGCTGGTGAGGGAAGGACGGTTTATAGCTGCTGTATCCTGTCATGTGGAGCTTCCAGTCTATAAATGTCTATAAAGCATGATGAGTCATTAAATAATGAATAAAAAATGTAATCGTGTAGCATAAAGGGAGTAAAACACGATGAGGTGTGCTGCTGTCGGAAAATGATAAACGTTGGGGTGGTAACAGTAACCCTGCATCACGTCAGGCCACGTCATGCGATCTCGCTGTGGATTCTTTCCTATGATAGCACTCTCTGTCACGTTTTATTCCTTATGTGCCATGTCACAGGGTGTGTACTGTCCCCAAATGGATCTATGAACATAACATTGAGTTTTTTATTGCTTTGGAGGCCTTCACAGACCCAGGATATACAGTCCTGAAGGCCAACAAGTCGTAAACCTTCAGTATGGTGTAGTATAGTGCTGTTTGAAACTACAGGCTAGTCCAGATCACAGATTTGTACTTTTGTGATTGTGGTTTGAGTTGAAACCAAAGCCAGCCTCCCGCTCTGCGCATTCCTGTACATTCCTCATGTGTGTCACCAGCGAGTCAGGACAAGCGCCGTGCCCGACGGTGCTGATATGCACAGGTTTAACAGCGGGAGAATGAGGTACCTGAGGCTCTGTATTTAGATACAAGCTAGAGAAATGTAACACATTTTCACTAAACCCAGTTAAGGACAGATTGGTACGGCGTGAAAACCTGCACTGAAGGTAAGCGATTTCTTTTGAGCGACGTAGTGATTTGCGGTTCTGAAAGAGATTTGAGAGCGTATGAGAGATGGCTCAGGGACATGGCTGTTGTGAATCCGGGATCTGCGTATCTGTGCTGTCTTGCTTATCATGTTTATGCTGGTCTGGGCAGGAAGTAGTTGCATTTCCACAGTGCATTCCCAGAGCCTTGGAATAATTATCAACAAATATAAACTCGGCAGACGAAAAGTTAATCATTACAGAAAAGCTCGCATGCAACGTGTTGTTTTTGTTCCCCACAAAGCTCTGTAGAGATTTTATTTTAGATTTTCTCTCTCAATTCGAAATGCAAGTGTAGTCAGCTTTCAGTTAGAGAATATATCGCAATTAATGCGTCTCTGTTTATCAAATCTAGTGTTTCGCATTTTCTTGAAGTCCTGCGGCTGCTTTTCCTCACAGTACATCGATGAACACATTTACTGCCCTCTGATTTGTATACTTTATAGTTATTAGCAGGTTAATTTAGTGATTTGCCAGTGCAGCGAGGCGTTTGACAATCAGGTGCAATAGAAAGCAAACAGGGAAATCAGGACACTTTTGATTTGATTTCCAAGTTGAACAAATGGGGGATTTTAATTCTCCTCAAACCATGATCTGCTATACACAGTTCTCTTTTCATCACCACGTCTTACTTTTTTTACGGAAATTTTCTTGAGATAGTTGCAGGTAAATCCACACCTTCCTAATAGGCATATAATTTCAGGCAGGAATAAAATGTCATGAGTCTTCTGTCACATTGTAGTATTTCTAATTGTTATTGGGCAATTATGTTTTCAAACATCACGCTTAAAACTTTAGAAAAGGTTCACATAAAATACATTTCGGATCGTGTACAAAGAATGAGCAAATGTGTTTACAAAATGAGACACTCCCTGGGTGCGTAGTTGCTCCTAGGGAATTTTAGGACTTCAGAATATATAGCATCTCACACAGTAAAGAACAAGGCCATATTTAAGAAACGTTTATATAGCTGTCATGTATACTATATAATTTTTCTCTATTCAAAGCGCTATTCAAATTGTATTTGTAATACCTTTCAGTTTTTAGGTCATAACTACAGCATCTTGGTTAAAATTGTGCAGAAATGTACAGGCAATAAAGCCTACACCACATGTAGCCTCAGATTCCTGTAGTTTGCTGACAGGAGTGCAACCCGATGTGGTCTTCTGCTGTTGCAGCCCATCCTCTTTAAGTTTCAGTGTGTTCTGAGATGCTTTTCTGCTCACCACGGTTGTAAAGAGTGGTTATTTGAGTTATTGTAGCCTTTTTGTCACACACCCTTGAGATTGCTCATGGACATACTCCTTAAAGGAGAGGCTTATGTCTTCTGTGTCACTTTGCAAGAGTGGGAAAATTGATTTTGACGTCTTAATGCTCTTTCTGTCTCTTCTTTTCTCGTTCAGCCGTTTGTTAGCTGTTGGTACTACAACTTCATGATAGATTGAGAGATAGAAAGATAGAGATATGAAGTGGTTTTGTTTTCAAAACATATGACATGTCAACATTACAAAAAACAAAACATCCAGACCATCAACAAAACTGTTTAGGGCCAAGCAAGAACCCAAAAAAAAAAAAAAATCATTTCAAAATCTTGGTCAGTTATTGTGTAAGACTTGTGAACACCCCAGCTGAACTTGCTAAGCAGCTTCAGTCTCGGGTACAAAGAGGGAAGCAAATGCCGGTCATGAAAACACAGTCACGTGATGTAAGTGTGAAGCACATACATGATTTATATCCATTTTTATACTCCTCAAACCATTCAGTGAGCCCTCATGTCCTGTGGATGGCTGGGGGCGGAGTCATCCTGGAAGAGATCCCGCCCATCAGGACAGATATGTTCCATCATTACGATAAAGGTGATCAGTCAGAATAACTTTGTACTGATTTGCAGTGTCGCTTCCCTCCATCGTCTTTGGAATGAGCTGTTTATGCACCAGCACTAAGATAAAATCCGTCACTGTGTAGCTGTTAAATGACAGTTCTTGCTGATAATTGTCTGATTGAGGATAGTATCGCCCATGGCGGAAAAGAATGGGGCGTGGCCAGGTATATGTAACACGTTTTGTGTACACAATACATCGTGACAGCATGAAAAATACTGGAACCTGGCTCCGAGTCGGTTGTAGCGTTAGTGTCTGTAAATAAACCTTACAAGTTATTAGCTGTATCAAAGTTCATTATAAAATTGCATTAAGCAATATCGCACAAGCAAGAGTGCGGTTATACTGGATATCGGCATGACTATGATTTGATCACGGGTGATCGCAGCCACGCCAATATTCAGTATAACCGCAATATTGCTTTTAAACAACAGTTCTATAAAGAAGAAATTAATATTGATTAAGTGACATTTCAGACACAATATAATGAAATGTTGTTTATTTTTGCTCACAGAGGCCCGTGATTGGCTAGTGTCTCTGTGATTGACAGGGGAGAGAGTATGCCATCCCTCCCACCCAAAGAACACAGCCAGCTTTGCTCTCTTGCTCTCATGGCATTGTTGGGATTTGAACTCACAAGCTCAATATGATAGGGTGAACTCTCTTCTGTTGCGCCACTCTTAAATCTAGTTTTGAACATAAGAGGACAAGAAAAAAAAAAAACATCTCCCTCAGATCACACCAAGGAACCAAGCAAGTTGGGAAAACATTAGCCGAGTCTATCAACAGATTTATTCCTAATCTCTTAAATTTTAGCCAGCATTGTAACAATCTGATGTTGTAGCTGATTGCTAAAAGCAAGCTGTCATGATACAAAATGGTGTGATGATAAGAACAAGGTGTACATAGCAACAGCTAGATTACAGTGATGGGTATTAGGTCTTAATCTTGCGGTCACAAGTTAAAGCTTAGATAAGGTAGGAGCTAAGCTGTCTAATGCTTAAAATGTCAGAAAATGACTACAAAAATATGATTGTCGAGCAATAGTGACGCAGTGTTTGAAAATGTAGCAAGTAATCTTGAAAGGTAAATATATATCAAAAGTATTGTTAGGTGATAGAAAAACAAATACTCAAAAATCAGACCTAAAGTCCACATGAAATCGCTTCTTAGCTCTGATTTGATTCCGGATGTTCACGTATTTCCTTCTGAAACAGGAAGTCAGAGTGACAATGTGGTGAAGTGTTTGACTAAATTACACAATAGCTAAATCTAGCCAAACCTGACAGTAGCATGGTGAGCTAGCTAAACATGGAGAACAGCTAAGAGATTTGATTTGAGAACCTTTTAATTGCTCTGAGAGATGGAGAAGCCCTGATGGAGTAAAAACACCAAATCACGTTCTTGTTCAGTTTGAGGACACGACATATTCCAGTTTTGAAGAGCCCCAAAAAAAACACCTCAGAAAATCACAACCTCATACAAAAACGAAGAAACTCTAACCGTTGTGTTCCTCACCCAAGCAATCGTTGGAAAATTGAAGTGTGTGGAAAGACGCAGAGCCAAAAGCAAACCATATTTACATGTGAACAAGCTGCTACTGTAGAGCAAGACACGCCTCCGGGGGCGGGGCATATAGTTCTAGAGAGTATTTCATTGGAAGGTCGTGAAGTTATGTCCAGATATGAATCATTAAATTTTTTTTTTTTATTGTTTTTGATATGTAGATACCTATGTCTATCTATCTATCTATCTATCTATCTATATTAGGGCACAATATATTGAAATTATTGAAGTATCACAAATACAAATATCACAATATACATATCGCAAGGGCATCGATATGCATATCGCAAAAAGTCTCAGTTTTAGGGCAACGGAGATAGCAGAGCATCACCAGCAATGTTTCTTTTCCCCAAAAGAACAAGAAACATGTATGTTGGTTATGTCATTTTCAGTTTTTAAATATATATATTTTAAGTTGATTTTACACACTTAAAGCATTATCGTACCGCATATCCCATAATTTAACAAGTGTGTGTACATATGTATGTACGTATGTTTATATGCATATATATGTATATATATGTATATATGTGTGTATAAAACACTTCAAACACAGTGAAAAGGTAATTATAATTCATTAATTTATGCCTCTTTTGGCAGTCATGTACATTCAATCAGTATTTATGGCTTTTCCAAGTTTTTAACTTTGGTCATATGGAAGTTTGCATTCACTTTAGACTAATCTGCAAAAATGAGATTTTATTAATGTAAACTTCAGTAGGAAGATGCTTGTGGAAGAAAAGAACATGAAGTAGTCTTGCTTTTTGCTAGTGTAATGCTAATGCTAACGCTACTCTGAGGTTACTAGCGCATATATTCTTTTGTTGCTAGCCCTGTGTGTACTTTCACCTCTCTGAGCTATGTAAATACACCACAGCAGGATCAGGTCACTTTACCAAACCTGTCAGTCCAGCTCCATCTTTCCATTTCCTTGTTTTTTTTTTTTTTCGTTTTGTTTTTTTTTAAAATCAGCACGGGGCGCTACAGAGCTAGAAAAACACGTATTCACGTGCATTGATCTTGATTCATGCTGTAGCACACGGTAGAGGTCTTGTGCATCTTTTAAACAGTAACCTTTCAGCCCAAAGTGTTTCTGGTGCTTGTGTTCACTCGCTTTGCCTGCAGGGTGGAACGAACACAAGGGCATTGTGGGCGCTCCACTCGTTACACAAGCTTATAAAGGAGTGTGCCTTCTGTCTCTAATGCAGGTGTGTTTATCTGCGACGACTGAATTTTATGGTCAGATTTAGCACTATTGCAAACTTAACTTGATTTTTTTTTTTTTTTGTTTTATTTGTAAATACATCTCTCAGGCTAAGACTTTGTTAGAGCAAGAAAATGGCTGCCCCTTGGCAGCAAAGTTTACCCACTAGTTATGGAAAGATCTGTTTTAATTTTTAACTTGGTGCATTTCTCCAGGTTCTTTTCACTTATCATGTGAAGTAGTTGTTGAGAAAGCTGTAGGTAAATCCCAAACCACAGACTATTGTGCTAAATAGTGGGCCAGAATAGTACGCCATGAGTACTTAGTTAATTTAATGTAGTGAGGCGCTATTTAGAACTTTTTGGGACGTAGCCTGTCTCTCGATCGTGTTGTATAATGATCTGGGGGGAAAAGATTTCTGTCTTCTGCTACTCACAGTATTTAGTTGCTTAGCACATTTAACCGCAAATTATCTGTTACCATAAGGGATATATTTTTTATTTGGTATATAGTTATTCATTTTAATCATTCACAGGTTGAGTAAAAATTACGGGTGTAACAATACACAAATTTCACGATACGATACGTATTGTCGTTTCTGCACAACATTACGATACATTTTCAATACAGAATTAGAAAAGAAATACCAACATAATTTTTGCTTTTTATTGTTATTGTTATTCTTTGTTTTTTTCTAATTCTAACAAAAAAGCAACAATGCTTATTGAAGGGAAAACTCGCCCAAGTAATTTTCTTAGAACAATAATACTACTACTAATAATAATAATAATAATAACAATAATGACACACTTGGGTCAGCTGGTTCATTTACAATCTGATCTTATGTTTCATTTTGCTGTTACCTTTTAGCTGAAATGGGTGTGAGAGTTGATTTTATAACGTGCTCGGCCCAGGATTCTCAGCAACTGAGTAGGACTGGAAATCAGGAGCTAAAAACATCCCTAATGGAGCGAGTAATTTGTTTTCCTCCCCCCGAATCGGCTCTTCAAGTGCTGTGTGGAGAAACACTTGCTGCGACCCGTGTTTTCTCCTCACTCCAGTAACCGACACATTTTGGTTGATGTCTCTGCAAATGAGTTAGCATGTTTGAGCACCTGTATTTGATACTCACAATGTCAGCACACACTCACTGTTCTATCCACCAATCTTTGCCCATCACTGTTGTACTCGACTGGCAAACCAAAGTGTTCCCAAACAGGATGAATACCAGAATGTGTTCGGTTGTTCAAGCTCAGGCTTGCCATTGCAGTTTGGATAATCAACCATCTGAGGTAGGCTAAAAAAAAGTGTAGCTTTTTTCCCCTAGCGATTCGAAAGCAGTGCAGCTCTCTTTTAGGATATCATGTATTCTTTCAAATAGAACCGTACAAACCATTCCAGTTCATTTCAATTTCCGATTTCACACTTTACTACAAACATAAAAATCGAACTGTATTTGATTCACAGTGCGTATCATCCCACAACTCCTGTATCGAAAAAACTGAATACACTCCTAGTAAATGTAAAGTGCAAATATCTGTATTATTATAATGACTTGCCCAAATACAGAATCTCGATCTTGGTCTCGTCACACCCCAAAAAAACAAAAAAAAAAAAACATCTTCACTAGGTCACTCTCGTGCTTTCTATCCACTCTGCATTATGGTACTTAATTATGCAGAGCTCTTGAAATGGTTGTTAAGTGCACCTTCACTCCACTCTCAGCCACTGCACTCTGTAACTCCTTCAGAGTGACTGTTGGCCTCACTGTAGCTTCCCTCTCCAGTCTCTGTCCTGATTTTGTGCTGAGTTTTGAGGATCGGCTTTGTCTAGGTAGTGCTTGGGTGGTGTGACGCAGCTTCTGCTTCCTCACTACTGATCCAACAGTGCTTCTTGGGATGTCCAACCTCTTAGATATAAGTTTTCTATGTTATGAAATTCTATTACCATATCTTTAACTTCTTTAAAATGCTCTGTACCCTTCATTTTCACTCCTTTCCTTCAGACTGACTCTCTTCAGTGCCAGTTCAACTGAGGTGGTTTCTGTTCAGAAAATGGGAGCTATAATTCAACACAGCTTCTGGAACCTGTCGGATTGAATACTTATGCAAGCACCATTTTTCAGTTTTTGATTTTCTTTGAAATTTGCTGATCAATTATTAATTTTGACTTTGGAAATTCACTGTAAGAGAACAGGAGTTTGCAATAAAAATCCTGACAGGAATAATGTATATTATTCGGACAAATTTGATCAATTCAGTTGGGGCGTAATACTTTCGCAAGCTTGTGTATCAGGTACAGAGCAACTCTACATTTGATGAAGTAAGCTTGCTCTGCTCGCTGGGGCGTTATGATGTGTTTAAACTTGCGTGATATGTAGGAAGGTTGTGTTCAGAACACCGCTAATGGTTCATCTGCTCGCGAGGTTCACTTTATAAATAGTACACAGCAGCTAAACAGGTTTGACAGAGACACCACAGCTTCAGCAGTAACAAAATGATGGCCTAGCATTCTCCCACAGAACATCTTTCAATTATTAAAGGTGCATATTGTACAATTTTGAAAGTGTTTCTAGATGTATAGTTCTGTTTACGGTTTTCCTGGCTCAGAAATAGGCTAAAGTAGAGCTGCTTATTCCTAAAAGGCAACTCTTGAGGTGTATAGCACAGAACGGTGTAGGGGACGGGGAAAGTTTGTCAGTTTGAAAATATTAGGCCTATATTTGGTAACGATTTGTTTTAAAGTTTTGCTGGTGATGGAGATGCACGATGCCAGATAGAAAACCAATCACGCAAATACATAAACTGCATTGCTTTTCATTAATGATATTCAGAAAACATTTTATACTGAAAAGCAAAACCTTCATTGCATTACTGTTAATGTAGTGTGATCTCTTCAGTGAAAAACAGCAGTGTTCCTTTTTTTTTCAGTGCTGACTTTAGTCAGAAGTAAATGTACATCTCTGTTGCATTGCATGTCACTTCCACCAGTGCGTTGCACTCGTGCCACAATGAAATGCAATCACTGTCCGATTACAACCCTAAGCTGTACTATTGCTTCTTCATTCCTAGACTGATTGATTTAAGCTCAAGCGATAAAGGGACGTGAGTGTCATGTCACAGACGAAAAGCAATACCATCTATGTATTGCATTTAATATTTTCATGCTTGCACAATATACACAGTACTACCCTACAGGGAAAATAAAAACTCTCAGACCCCAACATGACTTAGACAAAACAACAGTTTTTTCTATTCAAATAAACCCTTTCAGACCAAAAAAAAAAAATGAATAAATGAAATAACGCAGGGCTGGAGAAATCATAAATTCAAAGGCTTGCACACCTTGAAGTGAAAGCCCCAGTGGCCCAGGCCTATGTTATGGAAACCTACACTATATGGCCAAAAGTTTGTGGTCCACATACTTTTGGCCATATAGTGTAAATAACTAGGCTAGAATGGTAGCGAAAATGATGTAATAACATATGACAAGGTAGCTTAAGTCTGTGTCCTGTTCTAAAAGTTTCTGCATACTGTGTTTGCACCTTCGACAAAACCCAGCATCTTTTGTAGCTTATAATAAACATTTTGATGTTATTTTATTGTACATTTATTATAGTGTTTTGTCACTATATGACAACGTGATCAGTTGACGTATAGTTTATGATAATTACTATATCCGGATTTATCACTGACTGTGATTATTAGAAATATGGGCTGCATTGATACAGATGCTGGTATCAGGAATCAGTCTGATATTATGCTCATCAAAAAAATTCTCTGATACCAGCATCTGATACCGTATATTAGGTATGCTGCAGCACTAATGAACAGATGACATGAAACGGCAGCTATCTTGATGTGTTTCTCGATTATTGATTGCAATTAAAGCGAAGCAGACTGCAGAGAGACTGCTCTGCGAAAATGACAAGAAGAGTGACCGCAGGTTCTGCAATACAAGTGACCTGATAAAACACAGCTAATACGACTTTTAAATAGTATCTTTATTAGTGAGTGCCATATCATCAGGAGATATCGAGTCAGTGGCCGGGAGCCAAGAGAGCTCTCTCCTGGTGGGAGGGATGGTATACTCTCTCTCCTCTGTCAATCACAGCGACACTAGCCAATCGTGGACATCTGCGAGCTTATGAATGAGGAAGAGGGCGGATAGCACTTTCCTATGCCCTGTGCACCACGTAAAAGAAAACAACACAAAACTAAAGAAAAGAAAACCAAACAAAACACAAAAAAAAAGAAAACCAAATGCAAAACAAACCAAATGAAAACACGAAACTAGAGAAAATCAAACAACATAAAACAAAACTCAAAACAAAACAGAAAACAAAAGAAAACACCACATAAAACTAAATCCCTGCTTGAAATGTTCATTTAGGAGATCTCGTTATCACGCCAGTCCTGTGGGATTGACATGATAAGGCTGTTTGGAGTATTGGATGTGTGTTTGATGGAACTGAACAGCATTTTGCTGAGGATTTTTTTTTTTTTCATCATAAACATATAATTAATGAATAAAAACTCTGATAATTGTAACTCCATTAGACAGTTTCACAGTCTGGACAGTTTGGGCTTCTGTGTTTTTCTCAGTAGACTTTATTGTAACATATGGTATGACACAGGCCTTGCTATGAGTCACATCCCTACTAACAGAAAGAACAATTAGTTCAAGACCAGTTCTTCTACATCACAGCTGTTACTATCACGAGTCAGTTGTTGAATATGGTTGCTACATGATTGAATAGTATAATACAGCTCTGAGTTTTCACATTAAAGTGGTATTAAAATAATATAATGATCGACTCCAAAACCCAAGTTGCATGTCTATATAGACATCATTTAAAAAAAAAAAAAAAAAAAGAACATGATAACCCCACTGAAACACCTTAAAGTTGGAGAATAAATGATGGTCTTCATGCACAGCAGGATGTTTACAGCAGCTGGAGCGCAATTGGTGCAGATGAATAGTTGAATAACATAGTGTTTTATGTATATATATATATATATATATATGTATTTTTGGCAGTGTGTTTTTAAATTTATAGAATAGATAAACTTATGATAAGAAGGCAGTAAAATTCATTAACCCTGCAGTTTTTGGCACTTTGAGTGGCTGGGGCAAAAATTGAGAATCAGGCACAGGGATGATGTTCAAAACACAACACAAAAGAAAAATAAAACACAAAAGAAAATACAAACCAAAACCAGAAAACAAACCACAAAACAACACAAAGCACAAGAAAACAAAACACAAAAGAAAACAACACAAAGCACAAGAAAATACAACAATAGACACTAAAGAAAAGAAAACTAAAAAAGAAAACGAAGAGCAAAAGAAATCAAAAGACCCCAACAAAATCACACAAAACAAAATTAGAGAAAAGCAAACAAAAGAAAACAAAACAAAAGAAAACAAAATACAAAAGAAAACACCTCAAAACTAAAGAAAACAAAACAAAAGGAAAATCAAACAAAACAGAAAAGAAAAGAAAACACAAAACCAAACAAATGAAAACCATACAAAATGATTATTTAACTATCTACAGAGAACTCATTGTTTTTGTTTTTAATGAAACTGACCATTTAAATGTAAACAGTACCAGTGAAACACTTCAAGCCACTTTTAATTCTTGTAACTGTGATCAAGGAATTGCCAGTTACTCACACTGCCACAGACGTGTGTGTGAAGAGCAGAGCAAGCAAATAGTTAAAAATATTAAAAACCTAATGTTTGTGATTGTGTTAATTACAAACAAAACACAAACAAAAGACAATTTTGTTCTAATGTTACAGTAGTATGATTCTCATTTAATGTCTCATGACGTTTCCCTTAGCAGTCACGCCATTTTACTTTCTATCTTAAACATCAGAGACTGGGAACGGGGGTGAGGAGCGATTGCCACATTTGTTTCGATTGGTTTTTTCGAAACGTCATTCCAAAGTGCAGCTTGATACTGTGTCCATCTCTGCTCAGGACACACTCAGCACTCTTTCTCTGGCATGTGTGTGAGTCATGAATAAAGTGCTTTGGGTGTGGCACAGTGCTATTCAAACACTCCTTTCAAAGTGCACCAGGTAGAGATTGCAGGAATCTGTCCTTAAGGAACAAGAGACACGTGAACGACACCCTCTTTAGATATGTTTCCATTCAGATTTTACTTTTAATCACAATTTTTGGTCTACATAAATAATTAAACATTATTGACTCCATGTAGATAGCTCTAAGGTTCACATTACAGATCAGTTTTTTTTTGTTTTTTTTGTTTTTTACTCTGGTCAGAGCTTCAGCTCCTTATGCACAGTGTGTGTTTTGAATTATTTATTTAGTTTTAATTTTTATGCGAACGCTATAATTTGTCAGGATTTTTTTTTTTTCTTCTAACCTAGTACAAGTACATTTCTTGGTACTCATCAGTACAGATACTTGTACATGTACAAGTAACCTACTTAGGTTATTGCGTGTACACAATAGAGAGAGCGACGGCGGCCAATCTGAGCGTGCAGAGCAGTATCAGTATCGGTAACAGTCATTAACAATGAGCACGAGGTTTACGTTCACAAGGTGTCTCAGAGCTCAGTGCTCGCAGAACTGAACTGCTCACATGCTGCAGTTTCTCTACACTCTCACTTTACTTATCTACGATCGTAAATACCTGTGTGTGCACAGTACAGCGTATCTTGTGCTTATGGAATGAATTTAAACTCGCTATCCACACATTAATTATTGTACAAAATCTAGGGAAAACAAAGTAACTATAAAATAAACCAATCATACAGTATGTGAGTACAGAAATAATTAAAACAAAAACAATTAATTCTGCTCCTTACATTAGTAAGGGACGTGATCTCAGCTTCTCAGTTGTGTTCCTCGGTAGAAGGAGGAGCGTGTGTGAATTAAACCAAACAACGGAGTGCATCATGGGTTTGAACACTGTGTAAGCAATAAACAACAGCCTCGTACCACACAGAAGTTGATTCCCAAGGTTTTTTTTTTTTTTTTCCCCAAAAACTCCTTATACATCATGAATTTGCCACTGACTGCAGATTTTGACACATGGTACTTTTTTTAATGTGATGTCTGTGAAACAAGTGTTAGTTCCTGTTATCACTTTCGTTCCCTCAGCAGCCTCTCTCATTTTTCTCTCTCTAAGCTAATAAAAAAATGCGACTTGTTACAACCGAGAAACCACAAAGGAAGCCCCGAAGACTTTTTCCACAGAATAAAACTGAAAGGAACAGTCTTACATTAAAGTGCTGACACTGACTGCCTTCTTTATTCATTTAAAATAAACATCCCCTTACAGACAGAACAACATCTGTATGTTTTTTTCAGTGTTAAATTTAAAAAACAAAAAAAGTGCTTATTGTCGGGCTTATATTATGCGAGCACCCACCATACCGAATGAGTTGATACTATAGAAACAATATTAGAGTCAGCAGATTAATAAAAACATGTGATTCGCCTCGTAGCTAACAATGTCCTAGCTGTGCTATTACAGAAAATAAATCAACACCTTCTGACCAATCAGAATCGAGAATTCAGCAGCGCTGTGGTATAAATTGTGAATGCGACTTGGTTTCAGATAGAGGGTTAGTGTTTATTTGTTATACATTTAAATGAATATGAGTGGAAGTGGAAGTCATTTAATTTTCATTTAAATGAAAATGAGCACAGCTCATCTCACTGCTGTCTCTGACATCGCAGCTCCATGTCACACGCACACAGAAAATGAAGGGTCGCTCGTTGCATTGTGGCTCACAAGTGAAAATGCACCTTTAGTACTTTTTATGGTTGAGTGCTTTGCTTGCTCCATTACTCCTGATTAATTACACTGTGAGTGTTGGAACAAAGATACAGCAAGCTATGCTTTGTTGTTGTCTAGGACAGAGAGTACCAAATCTGTATCTGTGCCACATGACTATTATTTTATCTTTTTTTTTTTTTTTGCATTACATCCAAACCCTTCATGCTAGTGTATTATGTAGTAGGCTAGATGAAGCTAGTACACCAAGTGTAGTACAATCTGCTTAGCACGTAGTATTAGCCTGTGACACCTGTTTAGTCTCTGTGGCTCCATGCTAAATCTCATACTGCTGTACTAAACACTACGGGCAGTAACACTCCAGCACCCTCACTTCACACACACACACACACACTCGCACACACCAAGGACTGTGTGCCTTTCTAATCTGCAAATCTGAAATAAGTGGATGTAAATGCCTCTTCTTAGTCACGCTTATTTTTATAGCTTGAGCGCCGTGGTTTCTTGTTCTTCCTCTTTTTTTCTTCCCCGCCTATGCATTCGAGGCATCAGTTTATCAGCTCCTGCATCAGCTCAGATGAAAGTTTTAACAAGGTCAAAAAACAACGCATTCTAGTGTGCTTCCTCACAACACACAATCACATAAAACATGACGAGCACGCTGTGATAACCGTTATAATAAACGTTGGTAGTATTAATAGTAGCTGTAGTAATAACAGTAGTAGTAACGATAGTTGTACTAGTAGTATTAATAGTAGTTGAAGTAATAAAAGTAGTAGTAATATTTGTAGTAGTAGTAGTAATAGTTGTAGTGGTAGTATTAGTAGTAATTGAAGTAATAAAAATAGTAATAATAGCTGTAGTAGTAGTAATAGTTGTAGTAATAGTAACAGTAATAGTAGTAGTTGGAGTAGTATTAATAGTAGCTGTAGTAATAACAGTAGTAGTAATAGTTGTAGTAATAGTAACAGTAATAGTAGTAGTTGTAGTAGTATTAATAGCTGTAGTAGTAGTAATATTTGTTGTAGTAACAACAGTAGTAGTAACGATAGTTGTACTAGTAGTATTAATAGTAGTTAAAGTAATAAAAGGTAGTAGTAATATTTGTAGTAGTAGTAACAGTAGTATTAATAGGTGTGGTAGTAATAATAGTTGTAGTGGTAGTAGTAGTATTAATAGTAGCTGTAGTAATAACAGTAGTAGTAATAATAGCTTTAGTAGTAAATAATAGTTATAGTACTAACTAAGGTGGCACATTAGTATCTAAAATGGGCATTGTCATTTTTGCTCATTATTGAATTTTTTTTATTTTTTTATTTCCACGTTCTTAAAATTTCAAAAACATTTCCACCGTATTCCTCGCCACTGCAAAGGGAGAATGTACTTTGACTTAAATAAAGCTGTTCAAACTACTGATACTCCACTAACTTCCATCTTCTCAATTTTAGATACCTCAGAGCTGCTGCGATACTGGAATGGAAAAACGAGGTAGGACAACATTCGTTCTTCTTTTTCTTCAGCATGACTAGTTATTTTTCAAACCGTCAACCTATACCAATGAAATTGCCAGGTCTTTCTTTCATGACAGCAAGTCATCAGAGTGAAAAGTACAGTCATCGGTGACATCGAAATGCAAATATGTGCGCTAGGCAGGGACGTGATTCGTTACAGCTGATCATGTGACTCCCATGACTGTTGAGTAGGCGATATCTGATCTCACGTTGCACAGCATACACACCTTCAGGTGTGCCGTTCTCTGGCTCGTTGTACTTTTGTGTCTGTGTGTACGCGTGTGTATATACACATCTCGGATAGCAGACTCTATGGATGAAGAGAATCACACTGTAGACCAGGAAATTATCTCAGGTAGGATGAATCCTGTTCAGGAACTCAGGGTTTGAATGCTGAGAGTGTTTGTGAAAAGTCTTTTACGCTGTTATGCCTGTGTGTGTGTGTGTGTGTGTGTGTGTGTGTGTTTTCCACTCCCAGGTCTGAAGGGTCACATGACTTTGTAGACTTTTCACGCCTGAATGCTTTGTCCGTTTCAGCACACCTGATTAATTAAACTCTGAGAGTTGCAGGAGGGAAATGCCACGCTATGCTTTGTTGTAGTTTATACCAGAGAGTTTATACCTTTCTTCCTTTTTGTTCCACGCTTTTAGAGTTTGAAGCAAAATCTGTATTCCTCATGACCTACATGAGAAAATGGACAGAACAGAGGCAGGATGGTGAACAAGAGAATAAGACCTTTAGATTTCAGCGGCAGATTGACAGTTAAAATGTTAATTACTGTCATTCTGGTTTCTTGTTTAAGCCTCTGGTTAAACAACACAGCATTGTGTATGGTTTCTGTTTAGCAACTGATGTGTTTAGTGCCATTACTGCCAGCCATTTTACTGCTTTCTTTATAAGTTTAATGGTGTTAAATACAAAGTTTTAACTGAATGTTTACATACTGCTTTTGCACTTTTTATATAACTTAGCTAGTGTTATTGTTTATCATTATTATTATTATTATTATTATTATTATTAGAGATGGCACCATACAACTTTTTCTTGTTTGATACCAATAATGAAACGATCCCTATCCAATTTTTTTTTTCTTTAAGAATTACTAAGCTTTAAAATAATTTTTTTTAAACTGAAGTAGTCACAGGAAAAAATACATAGCTGAAATCACGACTTGCACAAAACCATAGCTTTTATTACTCAGTTAAACTCTTTCCCACAAGAAACACTTTCATTGCAAATGTCATAAATATAACCAAGTCTAAAATATAAATCTTATAACGATCACTAACAGAAATACAACCAAGTCTCTTTATACGTAAATATTTCCGTTCCCCAAAAAAAAAAAAAAAAAAATTCCAAATTTAATTCCAGTTTTTTTTCAAATTCATTCCTTTTTCCCGCCCTCCAACATCTGATCCACAATTTTATGCTGGTATCAGCCCGATTCCAGTCATGTGCATTGGATCAGTGCCATCTCTAACAATAATATACCCATAATATAATACATAATAAAATTGATTGATTGTAATAATCACAGCAGTTTGCAGTAGATTGCAGTAATAGTAGTACAGAAACAGTAGTAATTGTAGGAATAGTTGTGGTGATAGTAGTAATAATACTACTAATAGTATTTGTATTATTAGGGTTAGTTGTATTAATAGTAGTGGTACTAGTTGTAGTAATAGTAGCAGTTGTAGTAGTGGTAGTACTAATAGTATGTATAGTAGAAATAGTAGTAGTAGTAGTAGTAGTGGTAGAAATAGTAGTAGTAATAGTCATAGCAGGAGTAGTAATAGTTGTAGTAGTAGTTATAGTAGTAATAATAGTCGTAGTAATAGTAGTAGTACTGGTAGTATTTCACCAGAATCACTATTAACACTATTAAAAAAGTTTTTAACACCCACAAGATATATCTTCTGCACCTTTTTACACTTTGTTATTAACATGTGGTTTTCTTGTTGCTCAGCTAGAATACCATCAACATATTGATCCTCAAAAAAAACTGAACAAGATTTAATCTTGTTTGTACAAAAAAAGATGTTTGTTGTAGTGACGTACCTTAATTGTATCCATACACTAAACGTTTAGTATATATCAGGGCATGACGAAGGGATGGAGGGAAAGAGAGGAATTAGAAAGAGATGTCAGGGAAAAGTAGATGTACTGGGTAAATATACTGATAATGCAGTAAGAGTGGTGAAGAGAGAGAACACATCCAGCCGTACATGTCCACTAAGCTTATGTGTAATTAAATAATAATGTTTCTTGTTTTTACTGAAGATGTGCCACTCCTGTTCTTTCCCCAGTTTCACAACTTACACATACTGATGACTGACCAAAAATTAAAACCAGCAAGCATTTGCATCTGAGCTTCACTTCATCATAAAAGGCTTATTTCAGTCAACTTTTAGCACACTAGCAGTTAAATGAAGAACTTGTGATGTGGTGATGATTTTCAGATGTTTTTTTAAAACTATTAATTACTTTTATTTTGCATTTAAACGTTTCACTTTTAAGTTCCAGTTCTCCATCTTGTTGCTGGTTGAAGTTGCAGTAACCAGTTTGTGCTTTAGAGGGAGCTTTTGAATCTGTCCAGTGCATTCTGGAGATTTCCTTTACACAAAAAGCTGAACAGATTAATCAGCGTTCTAGTTTTCAAGAATTGTAGGCTAATATTTCAAGAAAAAAGTTGTAATATTTTGAGTCATAATAAAGAAGTCATAATATTTTGAGAATATAATTAAAAATTTTTGCGAAAAAAGTCACAATATTTTGAAAATAAAACTAATATTTCAAGGAAAAAAGTCATAATAATATGAGAATAGAGTTGTAATATTTTGAAGGTTTAAGTAGTGACTGCTCTTAGTTATCCTAGTTATTATACAGAGATTTTCTGTATTATAGATTACCTTTTCTGTTCTAGATTATATGCAGGCATTTTACGGCCACTGTTTTTTTTTTTTTTTTTTTTTTTAAAAAAGACAAGATTTTGAGAATAAAGTCGTAATATTTTGAGAATAAAGTAATAATATTGTGAGGAAAAAAGACAAGATTTTGAGGGGAAAAAATCATAATGTTGCAGGAAAAAAGTTGCAATGTTTCAAGAATAAAATCATGATACTGTGACAAAATGCTACATATGGAGTTTGTGTGTTAAAATGAGGGACGTTGAAGATTTGTTGAAGTTATTGTCTCTTTTATTGAAGGAGAAATCGCAGGTAATGTTCGCCTGTGTAGATGAATGTTAATCAGGAGGCTCGATTGCGAAGGAGTGAAACTCTGACACGCTCCTTGTCCCCAAATCGTTATGGCATATGGACACGAGCGATAAACTTAAGCCTGATGGTGAGTTAATGTGCCGTAACACATCGGGGCTGGAGTGCTGTACTGAGAGCGCCAGCGATGTATCTGTTACGCCGCAGATGAAACCGTCCATAATAATGATCTGGTGCTAATGCGCCAGAAGATGAAGTATTTCTTTATTTGTGAAGTAATATATTTCTTTTTTTGTTGCTCTGATACGCACCATTCTGCCGTAGTTTTCCGACTTTATCCTCAAAACACTGCAACATTTTTCTCGTGATATTATAACTTTTTTCCTTGAAATATTACGACCTTATTCTCAAAATCTTGCTTTATTTTTTTTTTTTTAAAACAGTGGCTATAAGTTTATATATTCAGAACTGAACTAGGCTACTTTTTAAAGTCTGTTTATTATGGGTAGGAATGCATCAATTCAAAATGTTTTTTTTTTGTTTGTTTTGTTTTACTTTATTTCCTCATTGAATTCCTCAAGAACAACATACAGGGTAAGAGCTGTTATTTTTACTCCCGTAGCGTTTTCTGTAGACGTTTTTCTCACTGAGCCGGCGCTTCATGCAGTGATGAACTCCTCATGCTGAGTGTTATGGTCAAGAATGATCAAGTTGCTTGATTTGTCAGAAGATGCAGTAGTCCATTGTGAAATACGTCCAGATCGTTGTCATTTCGTGTGGTCTGTTCATCAGCGCAGCAGCGCGCACTAGGCTTACGTCCCATAGTGTCATGCTGTATCAGATGTTGGTATTGGAACATTTTTACGATTACTATTTACGATTATTAAATGAGCACAATATATCGCACCAATACCAGTATGGGTATCAATGCATTCCTAATTATAGGTGTAATGATTTTATACAGTTGTACAGTCGAGATTTGGGGTTTGGGCCAAGGATCAGTACCAAACTTGTGGCAGGAAAATAAAGCTGGAAAAAAAAAAAAAAGTTAATTATTTTGTAGTATTATAATAATCCGGTACAGTGATCCAAAATTCTTTGAGCTGACGTCTGTTTCCTCAAACATGCCGCTAGGTGGATTGCATTCTAGCCGTGTGTGTGTGTGTGTGTGTGTGTGATGCCCTGTAATTGACTGGCATTCCATAAAGGGTGTATTTGTGCTGTGGTTCCAGAATACGCTCTTGATCCACTGCAGACCAGGTTAAACCTGTTATTAATTCATTATAAGATAAGAACGAACTCATTTATTTGAGTATGGCCAGAACAGGACTTGTATACTCATTCTCAACTCCACCCTAAAAATATTTACAAATCATAATCAACCAAATTTCTAATTTTTAATACCTGACTGTGTATTAGTTGTGCATAAAGGTGATGGCGCAAATGAACTGAAATCATCTGTACATATGAAACTACAGTAATTATTTGTGAAAACCTTTCACGTGGTCACATTCTGACATTTTCTACTATGTTACAGTTTTTTTTTCCTGAACTTAAATATGTTATGCACCATTAATAACCCAACCTATACACAGAAAAACAACATTAATGGCAAATTTTAAAGAATTATAAATTGACAATGCAGTTTTCGTTCACAAATTTACTCACTTGGATCATCAGCATCATCTACATCTCTCTGTGTATCACATGAAGTAAATCATTCAAGGCGTTTAAACACAATCATCATCTCTTCGCGTCACTGACCTCTGTTCATGCTAACATCATTTATCACTCATCCAAAAGCCATAATAAAGCTAGAATAAAATGCTCATTTACGTACAGCCTTTCCACCAATATTCAGTCTTGTAGAGTGAGAAATAAACAAGAATGAAGGAGCTTTAGTAAAATTATTAATACTGACATTACTACGCCAACAGTGCAGGTTATATGGAAGCATGTAATGTTTGTTGTTATATCACTATCATGCACTGTGCACTGAACCATGCACTATAGAACCACAGGGTTTAGTTCCACGTCAAAAGCGTTACATCCTGAATACTGATCCTTCAACACACAATATGAGCTGAAGTAACTAGACATGCTTTTTCTTTTTCCCCTCCCTTGCTTTCCTCGCATATAAAGCACAAATGTGATCTGTCTTTTTGTCGTTCGTTGAACGTTGCTGTTTTAGTCGTGTCCTTGGAGGTAAGAGTTATTACACCTAGGCAATGATTTTATTCTTTTGATCTACTGCTCATGAAATTTTCACACAAATGTAAATTTGGAGATTTCAGATTCTTCTGTAGAGTGCACAAATAAAAAAGGTGAGGACACTCAGGGGAGAGAGGATGAATATTAATTATGCAGTGTGCAGAACCTGTATGTGATTCACAGAGGCAGCTACTACATGTGTGTGTATATATACACTCACTGTCCACTTTAATAGGAACACCTACACATTTATGATTGTAAAGAGTGCTTATTTGAATTAATATAGACTTCCTGTCAGCTCAGACCAGTCTGGTCGTGCTTCTCTGATCTCTCTCAACAGCAAGGTGTTTCAGCCTGCAGACCCTCCACACACAGGATTTTTTTTTTTTTCCTCTCCCCCTACCGACACCATTCTGTGTAAACTCTAGAGACTGTTGTGTGTGCAAATCCCAGGAGATCAGCAGTTTCTAAAATGCTCAAACAAGCACTTCTGGCTCCAACATCCATGCCACGGTTAAAGTCACAGAGATCACACTTTTTTCCCCATTCTCATGTTTGATGTGAACATTAACTGAAGCTCTTGATCTGTATCTGCATGATTTTATACATTATGCTGCTGCCACATGATTGGCTGATTGGATAGTCGCATAAATGAGCAGGTGTACAGATGTTCCTAATAAAGTGGACAGTGAGTGTATATATGCGTTCAACCTGGTCTGTAGCAAAGCTTTGTTAAATGTGACAAGTTTCTTAAAACGTTTTGAATTATCAACACACTATTTATATTACACTAATTACTATTAAAGCTGTAATGTCCATAAACTTACCTCATTGCCAGACATTGTGTTCTACAGTCGTAACATTTTTTTTCCTCATGGCTCTTAAATTTAGTTAAATAGTACAGATTTAGAATAACATGTAAAATAAATTTGAGTTTTATATGCAAAAATTGGAATTTGAATGTTATTCTTAATCTAAAATTGAATTTCACGCTAAAATGGATACGATTGAATGATTAAAATTTAAAATGATGTGCATGTATAATCAATTTCTGAAAAGCATTCAGTTGTTTTGTTATTCTTTGTTTCTACAGTATTAAGTGTGTGTGTACGTTTGTGTATGTGTGTGTTATCTGTCTCTGTGTGTCTGTGTGAATGTATAAACAGTGCTGTCTCTGGCTGGCACGAGACACAGAGCACTCCACTATTCTCTCCTCCCAAATCTCTCCATATACACATACGAGAAACAATCTTTACCATTAGACTATAATTGTTCCATTTCTCCCAAAACGTTTAGTTTGATAATGTTCATAACATTGAGTTCAAGTCAAGTCAAGTGGGTTTTTATTGTCATTCCTCTATATAGCTTGTATACATATGAACGAAATGTACGATGTTTGGTCCAGGACCATGGTGCAACACGTAACAGTACACAAGACAACATAAAGTGCAAATACACAACAGTGTGAGACAGGAGCAGGACAATAAATACACAGAACAATACGCACGGGACAATAAATACACAGAACAATACGCACGGTACAATAAATACACAGAACAGTCAACTGTTGTGTAGTGTAGCAGAGATCCATAGACTTACCTATACCTAAACTTACATAAACAATAAATATAGCTTATTGTTTATTAATGCACTTCTGAAATGTTAATTGAGAAACATCACTACAGATTTAATTTGCCTGATCCATTCAAGCTGTTAGTGTGCATGGTCCATGGGTGTGGTTAAGTAACCTTGCTGAATAATGATACTGGCTCGGTTCACAGATTGTCTACAGCAGGGGTATTTAATTAAGATTAGTAAAAGTCCAGCTACATGAAATTCCTTACATACAAAGATCCAGATAAGCAGCTAACATGACTGAGTGGTGATAATGGTTACTTTTCAATGTTTAACTATTAAGGATTAGTTCATGTCTGTAAATAAGATGATTGTTTTGTTTCATAGTGGCGCTTCACGTTACAATTTTGGCTACAGACTCAGCAGTGTTGAATTTGACACAGGAAGAATACACTCATACTGTACTTCTCTGTGCATTCTGTTTCCCTTCTCGACTTTGAGGACATGCCATGTCATCAGTTTTCTAATCAGGCAAAAAATGGTAAATAAGAGGAAAAAGCTACAAAAGTACGAAAACACTTTCTCCTATCTGACCTAATGTCTCAAGCCCTATAGATAGTCTTTGGTTCAGTGAACTGCCTTCAGCTAAATAATTTCTATAAATGCATGCGATTGGATAAACCACAACAGAGGATCTAACACTGCCGTGGTTTGAAAACTAAAGTCGCTAAACTAAAGCCAGGGGTTTTTTTTTTTTTCTCCATACATTTATCATGTCTGCTGCAGTATTTTTCAAGTATTCAGGGGTGGGTTTCCCGATAACGATGAATCTTAGTGAATAACCAACAACTTAAAAACGGACATACGTTCAGTACAAGTCTGTTTTCCGAATGTTTCCCAAAAGAGAGTTAACGAATGAGTTTTAAGTAGTTCTTTGTTGACTCCACCCAGCCCGAGTCTGGAGAAAAGCCACACGCGTTGATAGTCAAATAATAGATTCACAGTCCGGTGGTACATTTAACAGATGAATCAGCAACATAAACAGCAAAAACACACACAGATAAAGTGTATTTATAAATATCGGATGATAGACACAAGCATAGTCAACCATTTACAACAGCAATTACACTTGTTTGAAAGAGCTACATCAAAAAGAAGGAAATATGTACTTGACTAACTAACTTGACTAACTCAAGCATGCTAAGGGAGTGTAGTGGTTATCGTTGTGGCCCCACAGCCCCAAGGTCTCGGGTTCGATCCTGAGCTCGGGTGACCGCGTGGAGTTTAAATTAATTCCAGGGTTTTGAATATACATGATCAAATCACGCTGGCTGTACAAATCCAAACCGAAACCCAAATCAAATCATTCATGTTGAACCGATGTACACATTTGAATCAAATCAATTCAGTGAACATTTTTTTTTCTTCAGTGTACAGAACAACAAACAAAGGGAGTACAAAAGCTACGTTAACAGGTTAATTGAATTTACTTGATTCATATGTGTACACTGGTTCCAAATGTGTACAATGTGTTCCAATGGTTCAAACTCCAAATAACGAAGTACTTATGAATAACGAATGGGTCAGGTTACTTGTTAATTAACAAACGAGTTTACGTACTAGGTTAGTTACGAAGGGTTTCGGGAAACACTCGTTAATTAAAGAACGTTCTTATGAGTGAGATAATGAAGTACTTAGTGTTAGGAATGATTTGGGAAACCCACCCTAGTTTAGTCTGCTGAAATGCTTCGCTGAGTCCACATCCGGACCCGCCGCTTGACGCCGCTTGATCAGTAGGGTAATGCAGAATATATCGTTTGCTACAATACAAATATATCGTTTTAACGTGACCTTTTGACAACGCCTGATCTGTAGGGTAAAACAAATATATCGTTTGCTACCATTTTTGCAGTATTGACTGAAATACTGATATGATATGCAAATAAGCACTCTAACGAAACACAGTATTATTTATTATGATGGTATTTCTGCGACCATCGTGACCCTCTCAAAGGATCAGATGAGTTTTAATCATGAATACATAGAGTTAATGGTCATGTTTGTTTTCTTTCTGTTTTTTAGATCAGGTGACTAAGAGAATGATGTGTTGCTTTTATAATAAGGTCACCATTAGGCATGTGCTGATAAATCGCTTTATGATAATTCCACAATATCAACATTATCGTTGTTATTATTGCTTAGGTAGCTGTGTTAGTCGAATGCCACTATGGTACAGTTTATTCATAGTTCAGATATCATTTTGTTTTTAACTGTGTCCACAGTGAAGCATGGTGGTGGCAGCATCATACTGAAAGTTAACTTTGCTGTTTCTCTGTCTAATGCCCTGACATTTGCACTGACTTTTGGTGAACTGTCTCTTCTAGGCAGAGTCGTGGTTGCGCCCTATTCTTTGCTTTAAAAAAAAAAAAAAAAAAAAAAATCATAATGAAATGATTTTTTTTATAAACAGTTCCAGACTAATACTATTTCCAGAAATTTGTTTTGATAGCTCCTTGTTTTTCATGGTGCTGTTTAAGTATTCTCAAACCCTGGGGTCTTTCAGAAACAGGGGTGTGTGTGTGTGTGTGTGTGTGTGTGTGTGTGTGTGTGTATATACACACATATTTGCACACGTACATTTGTAAAAGAAAAACACCTTAACTCTTTAAGGCACTGACAGTTCCAGTATAACTTCTTTGCTGATTAGACATCTGATCTGTATGTTGTTATAAATGTTGCCAAAGTCTAAGCAGCGCAACAGATTTACAGCTGAAGTAAAACATTAAAAGATATGTGTTGGCTCATAAAACAGGTCGAGAATGTGCACCACTGCACAGGTCAAAGTGGAGGCATATTTCACACACACCTGCCATTCACTGTGCCTCTTGGTGTAATCAGATGCTTGTCTGATGTCACTTCCTGCTGCCTGCAAATTCCACCTCACCAGCAGTTCATCTTGCAGCGAGCTCTTGGGTTACCTCGTCCATGTAGTGCGAGGTGTGACGTCTCAAGGGTCCTTCACTGCCCTTATGGCAACTCTGCATTCATTTACGTGGCTGTTTCTCTCCTATATGGCACTTAGGAACTTAGGCACTGAAAAAATCTAGCACGGGAATGACAGGCATCTGATCCTGCTGGAATACCTCAGGCTTGCGGAGTAACTTATTTACCAAGTCAGAGGTGCTCTGAGGGAGGGACCAACACGCAGAGAGAGAGAGAGAGAGAGCGAGAGAGAGAGAGAGAAACTTGTACTGTGTGTGAAGGAGGGACGGATAAGGAGACAAACGGAGGGCAGCGAGCAAGCCAAGCAGGCTTGGGTTACTTTTTTAGGTTCGCTTGCTGAGTAGAGAAAAGGAGAGAGGAAAAGAAGCGGGACCGTGTTTTGCCCTCCCTGCCTTGGGCCTGGGAGCATGGGCCAGGGAGATAGCGCACAGGCTCACACACACCGCTCCACTCTTAATCCAGGTGAGAACACACAGACAATTAATAGCTCACTGACACTGTGGAATGTAGCACAGAATGTAGTATTCATGTTTTATTTTGTTCTGCTTCGCTAGAACCTGCTCCATACAGCTGTGGTACTAAACACTAGTGTATTAAATGTGTTCTCAGAGTGAACACAAGTGCAAGAGTTGGTTTTTATCTCATTATTGTTATTATAAAGATTACGTCCTTGTCTTTCTGTTGCATACAGAGCAATAATAAACCCCCTGGGTCTGATTAGTAATGATTAACGTTTGCTTTATTGATGACGCTCAGTAAATCAGGGTTCATTTCTCTTCCCCAAAACTGTGTGTGTGTATATATATGTGTGTGTATTTATATGTGTGTATATATATATTCATTAACATTCAGTATGATCTCATTCCTCAAACTGCTGCATTTGTCGAAGAAAATATAGTCAATATTGTGTAAGGGTGTTGGCTCGAACCAAGTATATAGAATGTCTACATTATATGTCTACTGCTTTTAATTTGAACTTTGCCTATATGAAAACCAGAGCGGAAATATCGGAAGTATGTGGTTTTGGTCGTAACCAGCATGTTTTCCTGGTGCCTCTTTAGGATATTCTTTTGCTGACTTGGCATATTTGATGGCCACTCTTAGCTTTTACATGTAGGAGATTGTGATAAATTATGTCACGATACGCTCTTGCAAATGGATATTGAATGGATATTGGATATCTTTTTATAGATTTTTCAATTTTTCTTTAAATAATTATAACCTGAATTGAAACAGCTGTGATAGAAAATGTTGCACTTAATTTTTAAAATAGTAAAAATAAATAAATAAATAAATAAATAAAAAGGCCAAAGGATTAAACTTTATTTTGTTTGTTTTATTTCAGTGTTAAATATTTATAAAATTTTTAATATATAAATTAAAGTGTTATTTTCTAAATATAAAAATGTATTGTACATTTGTTTATTAATAATAAATAAATTTTACTTGTATCAGTTTGTTTTTTAATGCAACATTATTGTATTTCTGGCAGTTTGTGAACAATCCCAGGTAGATTTCACAATATATTATGTATCGTAGAAATACCTTCAAGAATCGTGAAGGAGGTGATATGGCATATTGCCCACCCCAGCTACAATGTTAGTAGGGTACACAGCTTTACGATATCTCACAGACACTTTAAAAAAAAAAAAACAAGTAATACCATTTATACACAAACTATTTTATAGAATAACAAAATTATTTTTAAAAAAAGTCATAAAATAATTTTAAACACGTATCAAATTGGAACATCCCTTAAGTCTAAAAGTTTGCTTACCTTCTTCAAAATGAAGAAACAAAGGAATTCACTTTATAGCAACAAGAAAACTGAGTTTTTTGTGTGTTAATTGTTATTGATGGTCAATCTCAGAGATTTCTTTTAAGAGTAAAACTTGCCAGATATATGCATAATTGTGTGCTGATTAAAGGAAATTAAAAAACACTGTAGAAAATACTGTACAGTATGAATAAAAGATGTATGTTCTGTTAATAAGGTCAGTAAGGAATAAAACACGACAGGGCATACTGTTAAAGGAAAATAATCGAGTGACACGTTGCACGTTTTTCCATTATAGTTTACACCAGTCACCTCTCTTTTTTTTTCTCTCATTTGAAGTTAATAAGATTAAAAAAACGCAGCAAGTTACCGAGAATCCGGGACGCGCCAAGTCCTCCATCTTGATGACTTTCCTGTGTCAGAAGGCAGACTTTGTCTATAAACATTATACATCTTTGTTAAACAGCACGTTTCTTTTACAGTCCGTTTATTATTAGGCTTAGATTCTGTGGAACATTACTACAAGCTGTTACTATAGAAACGATAACGTATTAGCTGGTACTACTATCAGAGCTGTGCTGTTACAGAAAATTAATCAGTGCCTTCTGACCAATCAGACACCGGCGGTTCAACAGTGCTGTGGTATGAATGTCATTAAAATCTTTTTATAGGTTCTCTTAAAATCATTTGACATCAAAAGTGTGAATGTGCTGCAAATATTATGTCATTTTAAGAAACTTTGTGATCATTTTAAGATATTAAGGAATAATTTCAATAAACTTATTAAGACATAATCTTACGTAATTGTAATTTTGTCTTTAACTGGCAAAAAAAAAAGGCTTTTACAAATTTAATACTTGCCCTTCCATGATGTTAATTTAACACACGCT
>CM040482.1:11150805-11170128 GCA_022758105.1 Pangasianodon gigas
TTTTTTTTTTTTTTTTTTTTTTTTTTTTTTTTTTTTTTTTTTTTTTTTTTTTTTTTTTTTTTTTTTTTTTTTTTTTTTTTTTTTTTTTTTTTTTTTTTTTTTTTTTTTTTTTTTTTTTTTTTTTTTTTTTTTTTTTTTTTTTAAACACCTTTAGCTGCATGAAAACAGACCCCTGTTGCTTATTTTTATTGTGGACCTGTTAGAAAATCATCTTACATCTTTATAGTAGGTTTATATGGATGGAAATAAGGGCCTGAGTGTATTAGGTATCACAAATTTAGAATTTTTACATTTTCAGAACAGTACCAAAAATCATTAAACTGTGTATGTAAAGATATCACTTAATACACATATTTAGTTAGTAAGTACACTTTCTCTAATGATTGTTATGCCCCATATCTTGTATCTTCTGTAGCATTTCTGTTGTATCTCTGTCAGATACCGTGAGTGCTATTCAGACGTCATAAGATTTCTGGACTTAAGTCTGTTAAGCAATGTTCCTTTAGAATGTCTGTAGTAATTATGATGGATTTGCACCGGATAAGCGATGTCTGTGTGAGTAATGTACATGCGAGTGGCTTCACGGTGTATGCGTGGATGTCACATGCATACTACATGCACCTCATTTTAATACAAACTGCCTGCTTTGACCTTTATTATAAACGTTTGTTGTAGTTGAGAAATCATTAGTAGGTCACATGATCGTAACATGTATATAGGCTTTACCTGTGCTAGGACCACAATAACTTGCCTAAAACATCCAGAAGTGCCGCTTCTCTTTTTAAACTTTGTCTATATTTAGAGTCACTGAAAGTGAAAAGTAGACAGAAAATTAGAAAAACATCACCTAATCTTTTACCAATCTTCAACTGTCAAGTTTCGGGCCCCTCTGTGGCTTCAGATTCCTGTTCTTAGCTGACAGGAGTGCAACCCGATGTGATTTCCTGCTGTCGTATCCCATCCACCTCAAAGCTCAGCTTGTTATGTGTTCTGAGATGCTTTTCTTTTCACCACGGTTGTAAAGAGTGGCTATTTGAGTTATCGTAGTCTTCCTGTTAGCTTGCGCTGGTCTGGCCATTCTCCTCAGCCCTCTCTCATCGACAGGGTGTTTCCACCCACAGAATTGCGGCTCACTGGCTGTTTTTGTTTTTCGCACCCCTCTCTAGAGACTGTCGTGTGTGGGAAAATCCCAGGAGATTAGCAGTTTCTGAAATACTCCCGTCCGGCACTGAGATCACCGAGATCACATTTTTCCTCGTTCTGATGTTTGATGTGTGCAATAACTGAAGCTCTGGATCTGTATCTGTATGATTTTATGCATTGTGCTGCTGCCACATGATTGGCTGATTGGATAGTCGCATGAATGTGCAGGTGAACAGGTGTTCCTATTAAAGTGGGTAGTGTAATAGAGAATATACTCTTCTTAATTGCTTTTACCTTAATTTTGCAGTTGTTGCAAGATTCATTTTATTTATTTATTTTTTTTTAAACTTTTGCAGACAAAATGTAAACAGAGATACCGTGTCCTTTGTGCCTTGATACTATGGCGGATGCAAACTATTGCACTCAGCATTCATTATTCATCTGTATAAATTTGCCTTCAAACTTTGATCCAAACCTCCAGCTTGGGTCCATTAATGACCAACACAAATATAAAACACTGGATTGCCTTGAAGACACACATTCTATAATGCATGATTGTCATATCTGGATGTTTTACATGTGATCTTGTGTGGGATTGTGGGTATGTTTGCAGTGGCTATACTTTGTGCATGAACACTTAAAACGGTCTGTGTGTGTGTTTCTATCAATCATGCCAGCTGTGTGTTTTTCTGTTTTCACATGATTAAAGATCCCTGAATGTACTCTTCTGTGTGTACTTTGATACTCATCCGGTCACATGCCACGCTCTCTGTTGTAACACATATCCTATAATGGTGCCATGGAAACACACAGGCTGCACTGTAGTCTCTGACATCACGCCTTCCTTTATTCTCACACACACACCCACACACACACAGACAGGTGTGTGTGTGTGTGTATGGGAAACATGTGGGCAGCCATTACTGTAGAGAGCAACACTGCACCTTGCACCCATAATGCCTAGTCTTCAATCCATCAGCAGTCTTTACGCACTCTACGTCTAATCCAGTCCGTGCATAGTACATTTAGTAACACCGTAGGCCATTTTACTCGATGACTAATCCACGCAACTTCCTCATTATTTTGTCTACATATTCAGTATAAAAGAAAGATGCCAAGAGTCCTGAATTTGCTAAAGGTGAATGCTCATAGGCTCATGTTTTACTACTCTTCCTGAAGCTCCTTTGCCTTGGGTAAACACTGTAGTGACTCCATTTCCCTGATATTAACACTCACACACACACACACACACACACACACACCTCATTGGAGCGGTCGTGCAAGACTTGCCTCATCTTGCGTCTCAGACCAGTTTGGCTTCTCTCTCACACTTCCCCTCTTTTGTGCATTACTTATTTATTTAAAGCAGACTCTCTTTGCAAAGTGAATGGCACAGCTTGCATAGAACACTGCACAGTCAAGCAGCACTGCTCCTAATATCCTGTGCATTTCCCTTTGTGGCCTGTACAGTGTGTCACACGGCGAGAAGAAGGAAAACAGAAACCTTTTCCCACTCATTACAGCTCTGCCTTCATTCCAAAGCTGTGCGACTCGCTCCTGTTGTCTCCCTGCAGTGAACAGTTGTTATATTTGCTCTAGTACAGTGTTTTCAGCCTCATTAGCTGACAACTTACAAGTCAAGTTTGTGTTACAAGTGTGTGACTGAGATGGATAGTACAGGAAATTGCCAGTCAAGGTTTTTTTTTTTTTTTTTTTTTTTTTTCCCTTGCCCTAATTTGGTCAATTCCCACCCACCAGTCAGCTCTCCCCACCCCCCTAATGGCTACCAAAAGGCTAACACAAGCTTCCTCCAAGACACAAAGTCATCATTTCGAACTGCTGCATCGCTGGGTGGCATAATGCGTCTTCCGCACACATGAGCCCATGATTGGCTAGTGTTGCTGTGTTTGATAGAGAGAGTATGCCATCCCTCCCTCCCAGACAGCACGGCCATTATGGCTCTCTTGGAGTCCCAGCCACGGACGGCTGTGGCATCGTCAGGATTGGAAGTCGCGATCTCCGGGCGTTGGGTAGAACGCTTTTCTTTTGCGCCTCAGGAGCTTAGGTCAAAATTATTCTAATAATAAACGTGAAAAATGAAATAAACGGACGCTGCACAATAAAAATGGCAAGTATTTGTACAATATAGACTTTGTGCTGAATTACAGGTGGCCAGAATGGGCAAGAAAAGGTAATAAAATGGTTTATTTTATAGTCAGACTAGCTTTATTACAGAAATTGTTCATGGGGAAGGTCTATGTTATATTAACAATATAAAGTTTAAAAAAAAAAAAAAGTTGCTGTAAGTCTCAACTCCATTTTCATTGGCTTCCTTGCCAAAATTTACTCTAAACGAGAGAGAGAGAGAGAGAGAGAGATTGTTATGACTGAAATGTGCTGCTGTTTTTATTTTGGCTCCATTGCCTGTAAGAGATACAACTGACCTTTTCCCACTACTACACACTTATATTGTTGCTCTCCGAATCTAGAAAGGTCCTCTGACATTTAGACTGTGTGCTTTTTCCAATGTTTTCTCAGAAATTGGCTTGTCGGCTGTTGTTTTGAAAAGTGCACCATCTAGAAAAACTTGAGGGGAAAAAAAATAGTCAGAATTGGTTATAATAAAGCGGTGGACAAATCATAAATTCTTTAGTTAGCCTACAAGTAAAAGGTAGGCTTGGGACGATTGAAACTATCATGATAGCTATCACGTTGGGTGTTTTAAATATCTGTTGGAAAACGTGGTGTCCTCAGCTTTTCATCTGTTTTGTAGTCTTATATGAGCTTTTAATAACCTGCTGTCTGACTTCAAAGCATCTTTCTCTGATTCAGCTTATCTTCCCTTGTCCATGCTGTCAAACAGATAAAGCTGTGAATGTGTTCACTCGCAAAAAAGGGTTTAAATTACAGAATCAGTGTGTCGTTTATCAGGACGACTTCACTATACAAGAATTGAATAAGTATCTCTGCTGCTGTTCACATGCACGCTCAGCGACTAGCAGCTACAGCTGACTTGTAACTAGCTTCTGATATTTTTTTTTTTCGCTGTAACGATGTAACGCTTACACGACATGTATTACGTATATCTGGCCTGACCCTCTTTTTTTTTGGTGATACTGTCAGCAATTGGTGATAGTTAGTGGGCACAATATTGCACACGCTCTCACAAGCCTACCAGAAGCCTAATTAACTAGGCTAAAAAAGTGGTAGCTAACGTAATATAAAAAGATCTGGTGAGCTAGGTTGCTAGTTAAGTGCGTTCACACATGCAGCACGTTGTAACACAAAAAGGCGAAGGTTTTTATTTTCTCTTGATATGTGTAGTCGTGAGGTGACTGCTTGCTGTGCTGCATTTTATTTTGCTCAGCTTGGTCAGTGTTTGGTTTCTGTAAAAGAAATGACAGTGGTTTATATTAGCAAGAGGAAACAACGTTCTTCATCGTTATTAATCCCATACTATAGTTGTTACGCTGTTGTGATTTCACATTGTGTTTTTAGCCTACGAGATGAATGTAGCACTAGATTAAACTCGGTCAAGACTGTCTCCTAATTCGGACGGCTATGTCGCAAACTGCGTAGCTTAATATGTTCAGGCTACTGATAATACATGATGATTGTAATCACTCATACCCATAGAAGATGTGATAAGGCTCAAAGTACCCATCTTCCAGTGTTTAAAGTCATGTAGCACATTCCCTTCTACAAGCCCATAGAGATAAACTATGCTCCTTTTCAGAATTTGCTTCTGATAAAGTTCCCTCTCTCACATTCTTCCTCTCTAGATGATGACGCTGATGACCAGCAGAACAGCACGATAGGGAATGACAACCCAAACTCTGGCAGAGACACGCCTCCGTCCAAACAGAAGGGGAAGTTCTCCAGCCTGGGTAAGATCTTCAAGCCCTGGAAATGGAGAAAGAAGAAGGAAAGCAGCGAGAAGTTCAAGGAGACATCGGAGGGTATGGATTTCTTATTGCAGTTCAAACCTGACTGCTTAAACCCTTGGATTTTCTATGCTTTCCAATACTTATCAGCTCTCTCACCATTTTGCCATCGCCGTCTTAAAGAACGCTGCAATGCACTGAATCCACCACTGTGCCACCACTGCCCCAATAACCTCACTGCTTTATGTTCGCTTGTTAGAAATAGCTTATTCACACGCTGGTCTGTTAACAAGCTACAGTTCTCAAAAACATTTTTCTAAGAAAGAATTACAATTAGAGGATTTGGTTTTTTTTTTCCTTGTTGTGTATATACAAAGCTTTTGTTTTTAAAATGGCCGATTAAAACCATGAAATTCAAACCATAACACGTCTAATTACCACTGTATACGATCAAATAAATGTAATTATTTAATGTCATTTTTAATGATATGCTTAACACTTTTATGACTTTTGAAGGTTATCCTGTTTAGATCATGCACTTATATAGCATTAATATTCCATTTTATAGTTTTCTTAGCTACATTTTGCCTACTTTAGTTGGCAAGCTAAATTTTTAGCATTTTGTTTCCGCATCTCATGTCAGATGACCTCTCTGCTCACCGCTATTTGGCGTTTCAATGGCGTTTCCATAGATTTAGTTAAGGTGAATAAGATAAAAACAAGATATAAATGTTTGCCGTTTATATCTTGCTGGCTCTGGTGTTAGGCACGGTGTTCCTGACATGATTTTATTTTCTGTTCATATTATCATCATGACTACACAGAATTGCTTCATTATACATCTTCTCTTAGTATATACTCCTGGGCAAAAAAAATGGGCCAAGCCCAAAATGGCAAATATTAAGCTTTTAATGGTCTTAACAACAAATCATTGGTCAGGAAATTAGCAAGAATTAAACAGATGCACTCCTGAGAGCTCCTGTGCTGCCATTTACTGGTTTACTTTTGCTGCAGTGAACTGTTTGGGGAAAAGCTAGAAACAGGGAAATTCACTTCTATAGTCTTCTTGTACACAAAGGTAAAATCAAGATAACGATTAAAATTTTGATGTAAAATTCAAACTAACACACGTCTGGGTGGGTGTACAAAAATTTTCCAAAAAATATCTTTTTTTTGATGGGATTTTTTTTTTTTCTTAAACGATTAGTCATTATTTGGTTATGTGCCACACCTGATGCAGCCCATCAAGGGCCCCAAGGCTTAAACATTTAAAGAAATCAAAGGGAAAAGCTATCCCACACCAAGTTACTTTATCTATTTGTTTAATTCTTGCTAATTTCCTGACCAATGATTTGTTGTTAAGACGATTAAAAGCTTAGTATTTTGCCATTTTGGGCTTTTTTTTTTTGCCCAGGAGTGTATATCTTCTTTGTACATCTTCTCTTAGTATACATCTTCATTATACATTTCTAATTTAATTTGCTTTTGTAGCATTTTGTTTTTCCAGTGTAGTTTGTTTATTGTATAGTTTATTTTGCTTATATTGTTTATAATTTCTTGTTTTGTCTATTGTCTGTATTTAGTGCATTGAATGACAGTCACTATGTTACTTATCTTCTTGTCTAAAATTGTTTAATGTTAATTGTAGCACCATGATTCTGGGTAAAATATATTAAATTCCTAACATTACATCTGTCTGGCATGAGAGGAATGAGAAAGCACAATTCACTTACAAGATTACGCAGTCAGAACACCTTTAATGCAGCGAGTATTATCACAGCATCAATGTTACATATTTTCAATTTTTGTGCACTATTTTACAAGCAGGCAGGAAAATTCCCACACAGCTTTAAAAAAAAATTGTGAAGCAACAGAAACACTGTTAAGTTTAAAAGGTGTGCTCTCTCTCACTTGCTCCTGTCTTATCTGTTTTATTTGTCTTATGTGTTGTCAGTCCTGGAGAGGAAAATTTCGATGAGGAGAAGCCGGCAGGAGCTGATAGACAAAGGAGTACTAAAGGAAATCTCTGAGAATGGTACAGCAACTTTCAGGAGAAATGCATATACATGAGCATAAGATCATTCATATCTTACGGGCAAAGCTTTTCTATAGGAATATGCTTGCTAACAATACATACACATGGGCACTTAAATGAGACTTAAATAATATATTAAAAGATTTTTTCTGTTCCTACTATTAGTTAAAAATAGAAATAACAGAAAAAATCTTTTAATTAACAGCATTCTGGAGAATGTTATAACAAAGAGCTAACGACGATGCACGTTCTTGTTTGTGATTAGAAGGATGAACATGTACACACAGGTACCAATATCTGTGGTTCATGACTTTTGATCCCTTGCTACAGCGATACAGGGCACACCTAAAAACCTCATGCTTATGCTTTCTCAGCTAAAGCAGCAGTTATACCCAACATAAATAAAATTGTTTTGGTGGGAAATCCACCGACGGGGAAAGGGCACAGAAAGATGCACGTTCACGTCTGGTAGCAGTTACCTTTTGCACCAAACTTTGTCTGGGTAAACTATAACCTGTTTATTTGCAAACTTTGGCCAGAAGAAAACAAGAAAAGGAGACTGAGATCTTAGAAACTTAACCCTACATTGTCGCACTCACCAGACCCAGCATACTGTTGATCCATGCAGGTTAAAAGTATCGAGTTAACGTGTGTATATGAGTGAGGGAAATTTTAAAAATAGTTAACTCTTTGCAGTCGTTCAGTAACAATAACACAGGATAGGATTTTTTCCTTCTCTCTTTCAGTATGTAGGCGATCATAAATTCCATTTACATGTATAAAAGTGTGAAGATCAAATCTAATGTTGCAAATCATAAATCTTTAAATACAACCAGAGCACGTTGTGCCACTGTGTGAACAGAAAAGTGTGATTAAGTAAAGGGATTTCAGCCTCCTAAAATCTTTGAAGGGCAGCTAGGTGGAAAGAATAAAATTCTCAATTGTTCTCCAGAGAGCTTTGCTGAAGGTCATGAAAAACATTTCATACCCTGCTTCACAAATATTGCTTTGATAATTCTATATAATAATAACTTTACCTGTGCTATTTCACTATAGACTTCTGATACAGAGTTTATGGAGTTATTTTTCTCACTAGAATCCATTAATTGTAACCTTGTGTACTGTAGAATCTACATTAAATATCAGACAGTATTGTGTTTAGTATCCACTCGTGTTTTACTCGGTGTGTTGCAGATAGAAATGATGTGAAAGCTCCCTCGGTAAAGAATGGCCACACACTGCCTGTATCCGGGGACCAGGGGTCAGAAGCAGGATCAGAGTTCAAGAGCAGGCCACACGGCGAGGACCGAAAGAATTTATTGGCACCAGAGCCTGAGCGACGAAGCCGGATACCGTCAGATGTGACCCGTAACCGTCAGCCTCTGGACGTGGACGCCCGCACACGCATTGCATCAGACTCTGAGAAACGAGAGCGAGACGAGGCAAGGTACCGTGAACGGAGGGACGACAACCGAGAACGCAGGGACGAGAGAGAGGAACGAGGGAGAAGGGATGACAAAGAGGACCGGGACAGGCGAGATAGGCGAGAGGAGCGGGATTCGAGAGGAGATTGGAGAGAAGAAAGAGAACGGAGGGACAGGAAAGAAGAGAGGAGAGACGTCAGAGTCGATAAAGATGTTAAAGCGGACAGGGACCAAAAGAGGAATGACCGGGACGAAAGAGAAAGGAGAGAGGACAGGGAAAGGAAAGAGATAAAAGAACGAAGGGATGATCACAACAGAAAGGAAGAACCTCTTCGGCGCGACGACAGAGAGAGGAGGCCCGAAAGCGAGAGGAGGGATGATCGAGAAAGGAGAGATGACAAGGAGAGAAGGGAGGAGCGGGAAAGAAACGAAGAGCAAGAAAAGAGAGAGGACATTGCGAGGAAAGATGGGAGGAAGCCTGAGCTGCCAAAGCTGATCAGGCCTCAATCTGAGATGGATATGAGAAGCAGTTTGAAGAACAGCTCGTCTGACGTGGGCCAGAAAATCCGGCCGGTCTCTGAAGTTGACCAAAGGAGCACACTGCCGCGATACTCACACACTCAGGATGACCCCAGGACACGCACAGGTGAAGCACCACACAATGTTGTTTTTTTCTCTCTCTTTCTTTTTCTCTCCCCTTTCTCCCCCCGCCTCTATTATTTTGCAGTAGATAACGATAATCAACATTCCAGGAAGCAAAAATTTATTACCTAGCAAACCAGGCAATAATACAGACTAGAATATACGATCATGTAGCACATCATGTTTGTGTATGTTTGTGTATGTTTGTGTATGTGTGTGTATGTTGTCAGACATATGCATTCTTTCAGTTATCGCACTGCTTACATGTCTGCTTTTGTGCTTTCTCTTTTCACTGCACTGTACGTGTTGCTCATTTGTATTATGTTTTTAGGGATGCACCAAATGTCAGAAGTATAATGAAAATCACATGTACGGTTCAAAACGTACTACTTGATCATCAATCGATTAAATTCAAATGAAATTTAGATATAATGGTTAAACCAACAAAAAAAAAACCCACAAATTTTCCTTCTGCAGTCGTGTCTAACCATGTTAGGGTAGCAGCAACCTTCTCCGGGTTGCCAGATTGCATGAAAGATCCCACAATTTGGTGTTTATTAATAATAAAAGTAATCGCCTCTGTGCCGAGCATGTGCATCATTTTCATTCTGACATATCACATTTTCCCATTTTCCGTTTGATGTATATTTTCATGCAATAGTACCAAACCTAATACATTAAATTAAATAAATTATTAATGCACAGCCAAAAATATTTTGCTGGGTCACTAATTTTTGTCACCTGTCCATGTGTCTGTGTACATGTTTGTGTGTTTGTGCATTAACTCTGTGCTAGGCTCTGTGGGAGTGCGCTTCACTCCTGCCCCTGAGTCAAAGGAGCAGCAGCCTCCACCCAAACAGGCCATACTTCCCCCAAAATGGCTGATGTCCTCCACTGAATCTGGTCAGGCCTCATCCTCATCATCCTCCTCCTCCTCATTGTCATCATCCTCCTCATCCTCAGCTCCGCCCATTGCTAAGCCCCCTCCTCGCACTGTCTCTCTGTTGGTGGATGACTCGTCTCGTCAGAGTTCTGTACCCGTGGTTTCGATAAGAAACCAGGACAACCCACCTGCTGTCCCGGATCATGCTGCCCCTTCTGCCCCTCCTGCTGCTCCCACTCCTGCCCCTGCTGCTGCTCCCACTCCTGCTCCTGCTGCTGCTCCCAACCCTGCTCCTGCTGCACCTCCCGCCACCTCTGATGCCCCAGTACCTGTTAAAATGCCACCTGTTCCCCCTCCCAAACCCACCAACCGTAATAGTACGTTAATACTGCAAGGTGAGCCATGTCTGCTTTATGCTTTATGCTACATTCCCTCAGGGATTGCTCAAAACCTACAGCTAATGATTATATTTGTTTTTCGATGTGTCCTAAAACCAATGTAAGGAGGTTGTAGCACTTAAGACTATCTTAACACTGTGTTCTTTTGAGAAACTAACACTGCATTCAGGTCCTGGGGGAGGACAAGAAAACATAATGTTGTTCCGACTTAAGTGTTCACACATCGCCATTGTGTTTACTAAATAAGTGTCATTTTTATTTAATATTAGCTTGCTAGCTGTTCACATTGAACATTGGCCAAATATCTTTCTTAATGTTGATTAGAATTGGATGCAGCTGTAATTTGTTAGAAGCTACAAAAATTCCTATTTTAAGACTATTTCTATTGTATGTTCTATTGCAGTTGCCTCACCTTGGCTGTCAGAAAGCTCCCAAAATTCTGATTCGTAATTCCCACTCTGATGACGAACATTTTTTCCCCCCATATGAAGTGAATCCAGAATTAGCCTAGATAGTCCTGTCTGCTAGTGCTGTCAGGACAAATACATACTCTCGTTCCTTCCAATCTTCTAAAACTTCCAGCTAATTGTTGTGTTTCCAGTGTAATGTGTATTCGTTAGAATGCTCCTGTGGTTAATTTGGGCTTTAAGGTTGGGTTCCTGTGAGCACCGATTCTTGCTCTTTTTATCTTTAAGTACACATCACAGAAATGTGTAAGAGTTGTTGAGTTGAGTTATGGTCCACAGTACAGGGAATGAAACTTCTTATTTGATGATTCATTAGAGACTCTTCAGAACTGGAAATGCTTGCCTGAGACACAGGATGCATATTTCTGCAAGGAATGTATCAGTGGCACACATAGTTAACCATCAGCAGAGAACAATACAGGTGTGTGTGTGTGTGTTTGTGTAAGGGCAGGTATGGGCTTGTCTCTGCTGTGTTTGTGCTGGTGAACGATTGGCATAGCTCTTTTATGTACACCTGCTAATGGTGTGCGTGCGAGCGTGTCATACAGGAGGTTAAAACCAGGACAGCTGCAAAGTAGTACAGTCTTATTGTTAACACAAAATCAGTGGCCAGTTGGAATTAATTCATTCAGATTGACGAAAATTTTTGCGTGTAAACATGATGTGTTTCACCCCAAATCTCAGAAATATGCCACCTTGTAAAGGAATTCTGTGCTAAATAAAGCTCAAGAGTGTAGCAAGCTAGACCTCTAGCGAGTCTCTAGAGACTCTGTTGTGTGTTATAAAACATATGTTGCCATGAACTGCCTACTTTCATCAGAGGAGACCACCACCATGTCCTTCATCTTCCCGTTATTAAGGTGAAGATGTTTGCACTAGCAGTCACCAAGGCTTCTGTATTCCTCCTTCCTCTCCTAACTGATAAACTTTTATAGATGGCATGTCTGAGTTATACCTGAAATCAGAGGTGTACAAGTGGAAAAGGAAGGGAGCAAGAACATTGCCTGTGAAATACTCATGCTTCACAGTCTGCTGAGGCATGCAGTTCTATGTCTGGTAGTCAGTGATCCAGGACACCAGGGCGGTATCACCCACCAGTATGGGCTGTATGGTGCCAGAAGCACTTGAGAAATCAAAGAACATGACTCACAGAGCTCCCTGTGGTCTTCAGGTGAGCATACACTCTGTACAACAGGTAGATCACTGTGTCTTCCACCCCCATGTGTGGTTGGTATGCAAACTGTAAGGGTTCTACTACCTTGACCACATGTGCCTGAGGTGACCTAGAACAAGTCTTTGAAGGGACTTTGTCAGCTGAGATGTTAACACTACATGTATGTAGCTATTCAGACCCCTAGGGTTCTTGTTCTTGGGTACAGGAACCAAAGCGACAAGACTCTTTCAACTGGCTGTATTGTAAGACTTCACACAGGTCTCTTTTCACCTTGTCGGATGTGAAGGACTGTCTGTGGGGAACAGGGGACAGGGGGATCTGCTGATGGTTATTGTCATATGGAGTTGATCATGTATAGTGGGACTGGGTGTGGTGAGAAGATTTCCAGGGAGACAGGAGAGTTGATGGCCCATTGTCAAACTGGTTGGAAGTACAAATATATTGTGAACCTTTGTGAAGCATGTATTACCTGTAAGTTAGTAGTGTACAGCTTAGAACTTAAATGAACTGCCTTGATGTATTTCTCTTAGCCACAACATTACCCAGGCATGCTAAAGCACAGACTTCTCTGTGCTGGACCAACCGGAGATGGCAGACTGAACATGGTGCTTACCCCTCTCTACCCAGCTATCTCTGCCGCCCCCAGCCTTATCCAGGTGCCCCCTGTCCTCTGTGCCTCCCTGTGCCAGTTCATTAACACCTAAAAGTGCAATACTCATATCCAGACCCAGATCATGCATGTGGTTTGTCTCTGTGGTCCTGTTCCAAAATGCACAAGAAGTTCTGTTAATTCCTGCTTTCCTCTCCTAAATTCATGCAGCTTTAAATAGGAGCATAGGGTTAGGTCATTTTCATATGAATTAGCAGAAAGTTTGTACAGGAGAGGTGCCAGGAGCTTCTTTTGCATTGGAATAAGATTTAGAGGTGAGACTGAACTAACACACCATGATCATCCACAGCTAAAAATGCACCTGTATTTACACTCATCACTACACTTTATGTAATTCTGTGTGTCATTATTTGTCATCGGATGTGTCCGGCATGGTATGATACCAATCATTGTCACGCATGAAACCTAAAAATACGTTGAAACAAAATGTTGGCTTCTACTTTAATCCCATGTACTTGACACTGATTAAAGTGTACACTAGTACATAAACTTCATTAAACACTCAAATCATTGCTCCAAAATTTGTCATTTGCATTTGAATACATGTGCTAGGTACTAACATGTACATTGTTAATTATTTAGCTATAATGTTTTGCTCATTACTTAACAATAGTTATGGTGTCAACTAGGGCTGCAACAAATGATATCTAAGATTTTTCGCTGTTCAAATCTCAAATGAAACTGTAAAACAAATTAAAGATTCAAATGGATCTGTACCTATATGCTACTAAATCAGTATCCTACGCATAGATAGTACCTTGCCATTACTTGGGGGTGGAGTTCGATTCCTGCCTCCACCCTGTGAGCGCAGAGCTTGCATGTTCTCCTTGTGCTTCGGGGGTTTCCTCCGGGTAATCCAGTTTCCTCCCCAGTCCAAAGACATGCATTATAGGCTGACTGGCATTTCCAAATTGTCTCTAGTGTGTCTGCGATTGTGTCCGGCGATGGGTTGGCACACCATCCAGGGTGTCCCCCACCTTGTGCCCCAAGTCCCCTGGGATAGGCTCCAGGTTACCCTGCGACCTTGTGTAGGATAAGCAGTACAAAGAATGGATGGACGGACTACCTTGACAGTACCACCTCAAAAATACCAAATTTTAAAACTTTAAATCATAAAACTTTCTATAATATGAGGGTGACGCATGTAGTCTTTCACTTGCCAAGCAGGATCTTTCGTTTGATATGTTTTCACAGATTGGCTGCCCTGAAACGCGTCCCTGCTTTGTATTGACTAATCGTTGCAGCCCTAATGGTGACCCAGTGTCATCAGTGTCAAGTCGTATTTTCGTACCTTCCTATAAAATGTCTAATATATCTTTATTTGATTTTTGTTTGCTTCATCATAGCAGATGCACCCCCGCCCCTGGTAGTCCCGAACCCAGTTCCTACAAAGCGCTCTCCTCCCATTCCACCTGTAAGGATGACGCCTGTCACTAAAGGCAACTCAGGGGACACCTCATCCATTCAGGCTCCAATCAACCCTCCCCCCTCCCAGTCAGAAGACAGCAAACACACCAGCTCTACGGCTACAGCGGTCTCTCCTCCACCTAACCATATCCCTCCTTCTCCGCCTTGTGTCTCTGTGGATCCTCCGAGCCCCACCACTGAGCCGCCGAGCCAGCCTCCATCCATACCTCTGCACATCCTGATCCAGCGTGCACTCGCCAGCCCCGGCCCTGTTCAGCCCAACCCAGATGGCAATCAGAGAGCTCACTCTATGCTGTTTGAGCCGCCACCAGAGGTCGTAGTCGAGACAAGTGGACGACATTCACTTCCTGTCACCATCGAGCCGCTCAGACTGTGAGACATTTTTATTAACTTAATGCATAAACAAACATACATAATCGGGGTGGACAAATCATGAGACAGAATGCACTATTTATTGTACTGAAGCAGAAGCACACAAAGAAGCAGTATTTTATCCGTTACACTTCCAAGCTGAAGACTTTCTCTTTCTCACTCACTGTCTTTCTGGTTCTCTCAGGCCTGAGGATGATGATTTTGACATGGAGGAAGAGCTGCAAAAGCTGCACCCTCCTCCCCGGCAAACCCTACCTCCAGAGCTGGAGGCCGGGAGCAGGCGGGGGTTAGTGGGAGACCCCATGGTTATGGTCATCTATGAGGACTCAGACAGTGAGCAAGAGGAGGAGAACGACTCAGATGGACCCATTCCCTACAGAGATGATGAAGAGGATGACGAAGAGGATGTGCCCATAAGTATGACGCTCTAATTTCACTTTATTAACTTTATGAGTAGATTGTATTCCACATTTTTTCATGGAATGTATTATATATGCAGGATTTATGATGGTGCCGTAAGATGACTGAGATGTAGAGCTACCTGAAAGCTCAAATACATGGAACTGAAAAAGTAATGAATGAAGAGACTGACTTTGATAAAAACAGTCATTTGCAGATATTCTTTTCTATTGGGAAGAATCTAGTGTAGTAATAGACATTAATGAAACCCCGTAGGATGCTTTTACGTATGGAGCATTTAGTCGATTTGAATCGAACCCTGTTGCACTGTCCTCTTTGATGCAGTTTGTTTAGGCAGGTGAGAACACAGAAATCACACTCTGCTGCAGACCAAAACAACAGGAGCACCTGAGCGAGGTGATCTCACACCGGTTCTAAGCGAACTCTAGCTTGGTTTGATTGCAGTGTGAAAGTGAATCAACTCTGAATGTACTCAACTGCAGGAAGTGAACCAATCATGCCATATATTTTGAGTTGCATTTTTTGAGTTGCTAAACTGGCTCAAATGCAGAAATGCTACGTGTTCTGGATATTTGGATCAATGGACAAAAAGAGAAGATAAATTGTGGATACATACACAAAATGTTATATCGTAGTTATTTATATAATTATCAAATAATTTATTGAGCGTCAAGTAATTTAGTGTGTTCTATATGCTTGGGTGATTTTTTTTGTGTGTGTGTGTGTATGTGTGTGTGTGTGTACAGTATGCGTCAGTATACGTTTTTTCATTGTCATATTTCTGACCAATGAATGTAAAAGTTTTTTATGAGTGCCTTTTCAGCCATACACGCCCCCCAGTCAATGTTTTTTTTTTTTTTTGCTTTTTGGTTTGTGTAAATATATCCAATGTGAAAACAAACCAAATCAAATAATTATCAATTTTGCTCTAATTCAGATTCAGCAAACAGACTAATAGGTGTGAAAGCACTCTTAGATAAGTGGAGAGATGTCTTCAGGTTAATACAGGTCTAGCTGACCATTCTTAATGATCTGAATATCTGTAAAGCTTCACCATCTGTAAGGGAATGACCCTGGATGAACAAAGCTATGAGCTGTGGGATGGATTGTACCAGGTTTGATGTTTTAGCTCTGTAACAAGCTGGAAAATAATTCTTTTTCCTAAACGTTTTTTGTCTCTTACAGCTGGTCTGGCAGGCCGAGTGAAACGGAAGGACACTCTGGCTCTAAAGCTGGAGAAACAGCAGGAAAAGGAGGAGAAGCAGGGGCAAGAGAACAGCACCTGGAAGAACCGGGAGCAGTGGGAGGCTGTACGCAACAAGATTGGCACCACCCTCACACGGTACGTATGCAGTGTGTGTGTGTGTGTGTGTGTTTACCTGTCAGAGCCAATCAACAGTACTATTACGTAATTGCAAAGAATTAAGCACGAAGGTGTGTTAAGGTGTGTTGACACATTAAAGGTTTGATGTTTTATTGTTTTAGGAGATTGAGTCAGAGACCAACACAGCAAGAACTTGAGCAAAGAAACATTCTGCAAGGTCAGTATTGCCAACAAGCTCCGGTGCCATTCTCGCTACAACCCCCCACACACTCTTACTTCTAATTTTCTCAAACAAAATACTCTTTTTTCCCTTTAAGGTGCATCATTAAAATACCACACCTCCACCTTTCCAGCTATGCGTTTTCATAATGCGCTTTGATTATTTATAAGGCTTCACAAACAGACCCTTGTTTTTAACATAAAGTCAAAAGTTAGCTGTTATCCACATACTCTGGTAAAGAGAGTTGCGTAAGTGTAATAAAAGTCTCTTTTGCATTGTATGGCTGAATGGTTAGAGCTGCCATATTGGAACAGCGCAGGCTCGTTGAACACACAATTACGGTTGCTTTTCCTATGTTGTGTGCTGCTCAATCAAAATAGAAACTACTCGAGATAGTGACAGAAGAGGATGCTCCTCTGTTCATAATAAATATAATAATAAATAAATTATGCTGGTGCGTCTGTAAAAATAGTGTATCAGCACTCATTTGGTTAGGAAGCACACAACAAATCAGTCATATCCAGACAGGTGCTTGGTAATGCTGGAAATCTGTTGAATGTTTTTAGAAGCACACAATACAGGAACACTGTTAGTAATATATTTAGACCAGTTTTGAAGAGGACATTGTAGTTAGGCTGGACGGAAACTAATATTCTCTATACATTTTAATAAGACCCAAATTACGTTTACTTGGGTATTCATTTGATCTAAGCTAAAATGGTAGCCTGTTCATCCCCTGCCTGTCCATACATAGAATAATTTGCACAGTTCCTCTTAAATGATCCGCAGTTATATAGGCATCCTTTTGAGGCAGCGTTCAACTGAAAGGCTGAATGATTAAAGGCTAATGCTCATCCTTCACAGTAAAACCAAACTATTTTCTTAAGAATTACAAACCGAGTACAGTTAGGTAAAACCTTTCCACTCAGCATGAGGAAATTCTGTCTGAATTTTGTTTCTTCTCGCTCAGAATTGTTTGACTCTATAGTGGAAAAAAGTGCTAGTGGAAAAGATGCCATGTGTGGAGTCTAAATACAGACTTCTGCATGGCAGCCAGGTCTTCAGATGAATCTCTGCAGGGCTCTGTTGTTTGTGTGTGTGTATGAGTGTGTGTGTGTGTGTGTGTGAGAGAGAGAGAGCATGCACATGTTTTCCTCAGCTAAACAAACTATTTGCTTCTTGTTTTAGCCAAGAATGAGGCGGACAGACGAGCTGAGCGAAGCGAGATCAAACGCAGACTTACAAGAAAGGTTAGATCTCTCTCTCTCTCTCTCTCTCTGTCTCTCTGTCTCTCTCTAAAAACTGTCCCTTTTATGCATATTGCTAGAGAACAGTGTATTCATGTAAATATTTTGTTCCTGCAGTTGTCTCAGAGGCCCACAGTTGCTGAGCTCCAGGCCAGAAAGATTCTGCGTTTCCACGAGTATGTGGAGTGCACACATGCTGAAGACTACGACCGGCGTGCAGATAAACCCTGGACTAAACTCACTCCTGCTGATAAGGTACAGAATGGTTCACGTCGTAATTGTCCAGGGATTTCCAGTCTGCACAGTTTAGTTCTAACGCTAATCAGAACCAGACCCAGTTCATCTAGAGGTCTCATTTATCAACCGTTCTTACTCATAGTTTTGTGTGTAAACAGTTCATAGGGACGTTTCAGCACACAGAATGTACTTCAACAGGTTATTCTAGTGTGTGAGGATGTGCGTATTTTTAGAACTACTTTTATTCGTGTGTATGCAGACACCCCTAGTGGTAGAAAATTGTAATTGCGGGTAAACTGATTGAGGTGCTCAGTCACGCTTAGCTGACTCTGAAAGGTGCGGACAGCTGAGAGACATAATGTGAAGTAAAATCATATAAAAGGTGCATCTAGAGATTGATTGCGATGATATCTTGCTTGAAGGTCTGGCACACACGGCTTTGTGCAGCGAGGAATGTGTTTTTAAGGAGCACAGGAACCTCTTTGCTGAGAGTGACGAGCGGCTCTTCAGTTGATTTTGTTTGCCCAGTGCAGATTTAGTTCATCTCTGCCAGACCCATTTTCAGAGTGGCCACCAAAACAGTAGCATCCCCACACATACTCAAGTCCTTTCTACGAGCTACAGGCACATTTCAAACAGAAACTGGAGACTTGTCTGGCATTCCCCAACCAGCTATGAGCCGAATAATGACCCGTCTTATGCGCATTCATATGTCTTACATCACAATATATTTACAAGTCGCACAATCTAATATTTTGTTGCACTGCATTTAGCTTTGATTACGGCACGCATTCATCCTGGCGTTGTTTCAACAACCTTATGCAACTTCACAACATTTATTTCCATCCAGAGTTGCATTAATTTTTGGCTGAGATCTTGTATTGAGGACAGGAGAGTCTAACCACTCCGTAAAGTCTTCTCCAGCACATCCCAAAGACTTTCAATGGGGTTAAGGTCAGGACTCTGTGATGGCCAATTCATGTGTGAAAATGATTCCTCATGCTCCCTGAACGACTCTTTCACAAGTTAAGCCTGATGAATCTTAGCATTTTCATCCTGGAATATGCCTGTGCCGTCAGGGAAGAAAAAGTCCATTGACGGGATAACCTGGTCATTCAGTACATTCAGGTGCTCAGCTGACTTCATTTAATTGCCGCACAATGAGGCTGAGCCTAGACCTGACCAGTTGATGCAACCCCAGATCATAACACTGCCTCCAGAGGTTTGTACAGTAGGCACTATGCATGACGGGTGAATCACTTCATGCATTTCCCTTCTTACCCTGACACGCCCATTGCTTTGGAATAGGGTAAATCTGATTTTATCAGACCACAGGACCTTTTTCCATTGCTCCA
>CM040482.1:11170228-11183134 GCA_022758105.1 Pangasianodon gigas
CACAATGAGGCTGAGCCTAGACCTGACCAGTTGATGCAACCCCAGATCATAACACTGCCTCCAGAGGTTTGTACAGTAGGCACTATGCATGACGGGTGAATCACTTCATGCATTTCCCTTCTTACCCTGACACGCCCATTGCTTTGGAATAGGGTAAATCTGATTTTATCAGACCACAGGACCTTTTTCCATTGCTCCACAGTCCAGTCTTTATGCTCCAGAGCAAATTGAAGTCATTTTTTCCGATTAGTCTCACTAACAAATGGCTTTCTTGTGGCCACACAGCTGTTTAGTCTAAATCCTGTAAGTTCTCATCACATTGTGCGTGTGGAAATTCTCTTACTTTCACTATTAAACATAGCCATAGTGAGTTCTCCTGTCGATTTTTTTACGATATGACATCACCAAGCGTTTTAAAGATCTCCGATCACGATCATTCAAGATTTTTTTCCGACTACGCTTCTTCTGTAAAGTTGACGGTTCACCACTATCCTTCCAGGCTTTAATAATGCACTGGACATTTCATAACCCAGTTCCAGTGATTTCAGCAATCTCCTTTGTTGTTTTCTTTGCTTGATGCAGGCCAACAATTTTCCCCTCCAGTAACATCTTTTCCACAACCATGGGATACGTAATCTGCCATGGTTGTTTAAGAAATGAGAAGCTACACACTGCATCAGTTAAGGTTAAAAGAATTGTTACCAGCTGAAACATATTAATCACTGCAGTAATGATCCAATCATAGGCTCTTAAGTATTTGCTTATTTAAACCCAAACAGCGACCTTTTTTTTGGCCAGGCAGTGTGTGTGTGTGTGTGTGTGTGTGTGTGTGTGTGTATATGTATGTATATGTATATATATATATATATATATATATATATATATATATATATATATATATATATATATACACATAGCATAGAGTTGCACACGCAAGATTTTTAGTTATTCCACATTCTGTATTGTTCTGGTTCTGCATATATAGTAGTTATTGTAGTATCACATAGTTTTTGCACATATTCCCAGTTATATCGCGTAGTACTTATTGTTGTGTTGCCCAGAGTTTAGTTATTACACATAGAGCTTGTGGCACAAATTCTTAGTAGTGCACCTCCTTATAATAAATAAATAATTTTAAAATTGTGGTGTTGCACTAATTAGTCACAGGAGTCCATTGATTTTTGGTTGTTGTTTTTTTTTGGTTTGTTTGTTTGTTTGTTTTTTAGATCCGATGAGAAAATATAGTAGCTACATATAGGTTCTAAGGCTAAGTTAAGCACAAATTAAATGATGCACTAATCAGTGTGAAAATTGCTTGTTTGATTTATATGTAACGTGCCAGGCTCTGGGTTGGCAGATTGTCAAAGCAAGCTAACTATACTAGCTACGTACACTGTACTAGATATATACACAAGGCATTCCCAAATCTCTGCTACTTCCTTCCAGGCTATATTTTTCTTCATAATGTCTGCATTTAATGGGAGTTTTTCTGTGCATCAAACAGTAAATTAAACTTAACAGTAAACTAAGCTGCAGGTAGGAGCTAATAGTGCAAGAGTGGAACTGAAGAAATGTCGGACCACATGCATCATAGGATTAGTCTGAGGAATCATTCATTGAATTGAGAAAAACCTGTCGCTGGAAACGTAGCTCCATGTTGCACACTTGTATAGATAATGACTTGGTCATGTGCTTGTGTGAACGTAAGATAAGCCAGGCTGAACTCTCCACTGATCCTTGAGCATGAATATTAAGATTGAATTTGAATCTTGACATTTTTTAATATGTCTCTTGGTTTGCGTGTCAGTTTGTTTACTGAAGATATTTGTCCTCTTTTACTGCAGGCTGCCATCAGAAAGGAGCTGAATGAGTTTAAGAGTTCAGAGATGGAGGTCCATGAGGACAGCAGGATATACACCAGGTAAATCATCTACACCAACATTTACATTCAGTCCTATTTGCAATACAAAAGTGAACTCTTGAATTATTTTTTATTTTCACAGAGCTGTATGTCTGACGGTAGAGTAGTGTAGAGTAGAGCTTCATTTAAACCTGCGTTGTACATTTTCACATCAATGCTACAGATGTAGTGTAGGTCAGTAATCAGTGGGATTGTTGAGTGGGATTGTAATGTCAGCATGGTTGAATATCAAATGCAAGAAGTTGTTCCACTTTAACACCTGATACTGCAGCGTGCACACAATCCATATAGTAGTGTCTTGCTTCAGAAGCAGCACTGTGCACCATTAACAGGAGAAAACGTCTTTTGTTTAGTTCGACATTCACTTGATTCTCTGTTCAGCACTTTTTTAAAATTGATCCCTTGACTCCTCTGTGTCACAGGTTTCATCGGCCTTAGTTGACACCACCAGAGAGAAGAGAACATGGAAGCGAGAGTACAAAGCTCTGGAAATCCAAGGAAGCCATGGAAGCCATACAAGCTGTACAAGACACTGATGTATCTCATTTTTGTTTGTTGAGGATTGGTGTGCAGTGCCAATCCACTAGGAACTACGCTACCATGGGCTCTTTGATTTCTGCTGAGTTCATTTCAGTTGGTGCTAGGACTTAAGACAGCAGGCATGGGCTGCACAGAGCTCTGGAATTCTGACTGGCCTCTCGGTGCACACAGCTCCTGGTCCCAGTCTGCTGATTGTACCACCTAAACAGCCTTTATTTGTGGTTTAGGTGATGCACAAACAGAAGCAACACTGTCCTTTTTTGTAATCTGGAATCTATATACAATATAATTTTTTTTTATTTATGGTAAGGATGGCACTGTGATCTTTGTACATACTATGAACAAAATGTGACAGTGGCATCAATGCATTGTGTGTGTTAGGGCTTGCATGATGATTAATTTTTACTAGTCGACCAGTAATTCAAAAAAAAGTAGTTGACTAGTTATCTTTTTTAGTTTCAGGCTATTTTATTAGTGGGTTAGATGCTAAAAAAAGAGAAGAATGTGTTAAACTGAACTTCAGTTAACAGCCATACACAGGCTATAAATTAAATTTCCAGCTTTTTAGGTTATACTTTTAGCAATGAAAATGAATAAAACAGCACAATACAGGAGTAAAATAATACATTTGTGTATCCAATTACAATATATAAGGACCAACCTGAATTGCTGATTCTGAAACTGAGAGCATGCAGCACTGAAGCTCATGTCCATCACCAGAGCCCTCTTTATAGCTTCAGTGACCAGCATTCCTTGGATGGAGAATGCTCTGTCTACAGCAGCGTTCCAGGCTCACGGTGATGCACGTGTTGAACGTTCAACATCGGTAACGTTCAAAGACGAGTCTGGACTGACTAAACTAGCTGAGTGGGATATGGATTTTGTTTAAATTTTAATTAGATTTAAAGGATAACAGGGTGGGATTGTTCAGAAGGTGAAATGGGATGAAATAGTCCTGCACGCAGCTCTACACCTAAACATAGAAGTGATATCAGTGTACACTTAAACATAGAAGTGATATCAGTGATATGTGGTTTTCTCTGACTAATTGACATCCTCACAGTGTGACTAGTGAATGTATTAGTCAGCTACTCTATGCAGTCCCTAACGTGTGCATGCACGTGTGTGTGTGTGTGTGTATGTGAGAGAGAACAGGAGTGTGTTTTTTTGTGCACATGCTGTAACCCTCTGCCTTACAAATGCTGACATAAATACTGGTGCCCACAATAAAAAAACAAAAAAAAACAAAAACTCAGTAGACAGAGAATGTTAGGTAATGACATTATATTTACCACTGCTGTTTGGCACACGTACATCTGTATGAATCTCAGGATTAGTACTCAAGGGTACTGTCTTCTCTCAATGTGCATTTTACTGTTATTCCTTTTATTTCATATTTGTGTAACACTGTCTGACAAGTGTGTTCATTTTTTTGTCCTTGCTGCCAAACGGCAACGTGGCACTTCTCCAGAGTTGAAATGAGCTTAAATGCAATACAGATCTTTAGTCTAAAGTGAACTGTTAAAATTGTTGTTACAAGCAAACTGTTAGTGAACCTAAAAATGACAAATTGATGCACACTTTTTTTTTTTTTTTTTTGTACATTTATATGCTTTTTTGGTCCAAGTTAATTTTATGACACTGTTTTCAAGGCTGTTAGTAGGCCTCTTTTGTACAGATATACACTGTAGATGCTGATAATTGTATAATTATGTCTTCCAGATGTTTAAAAGATGTTTTAATTGTAATTACGGTATTACTAAAAGACTGTGTGTAAGGCACAAAGGTAAAAATATAAAAACAGTGTAAGTAGTGCAGAATGGTACTCAGAAAACTTTTATTATAGTAATTTTATATGGTGAAAGAAAAGACTGATGAACATTCACTTCGTAAGTCGATTAAAACTCCTAATTTCAGATACATTTTTGTGTCAAGTTGTGTTTTTTAATAGTGGAAAAGGTTCACTTAAGTTGGTACATCTGATGAGTTTTTGTGCCATCTGGTGGACAAATTTCTTCTCAAACTTGTTCATTCAGTTAGACTTCTTAGTGGCAGCTTATCCACTAATCTTTATGAAGTTCTCCATACATTTTAAACTTTTTTTTAAACATTTTAAATACTAAGTCTTTTGAGTGATCAACGATTTAAAAATGTGTCTCTGACAGATATAAGCTGACATTCTCTTCACCTTTCTAGATTTAAATCTAATAAAGTTTCACAAAAAATATAGCTTAAGTGTAGACAATGTGTCTATGATGCACAGAACCAGTTCTGCTGTAAGATATACTTCATAGAAAAAGAAAAAATTATCTCCCTTTTTCCAATGCCCAATTTTGGGGCTAGTTTCAGAACTTTTCAGTGATTTTTGAGATGAAGGTACATCTAAAACCGCTCAAAATGAGCTGTATTGTATTCTGGATGTTGTCATCTCTCAACTGCTTATTACTGGGTTACTCTTAAAAAGTCACTAACTAGTAGCTTACACCCTCTTGACTTTATTTTGCTTGAGGCTATGTCTTTATTAAAGTCCTCTTGCCCAGCCAGAATCTATGGGCATGAGACGCTGCTGCTTCTACTGATATAAATGTGTTTCCTGACTTTTGTTTAAATCAGTGCCTCTCAAAGTGGGATCTGGGAAGGAAATCCAGGGTGTCTGTGATTTTGTTTAATTTCGTTACAATGGCAGAAATCACAATTCATCATTAGCAAAGTTGTATTTATTATTACATTGTTATAGTTATTAGCTTATCTGTCTTGTGGCTTGGATTAAATGGGTTTAATCCGAAGTTTACTAACTGAAAAACAAGCAGCGCTATTGATGTTGCCAACTTGGACCTCAGTGGAAAGTTCAGGAATAAAAATCTCTAGTAAATAACCAGAAAATAAATGACTGTACACATATGAATAATGAGCCTAATATTTGAATAGTTCATTAAATATATTTGTACTGAGGGCACAGTGGATTTCATTACAGCTAAAGGGGTCTCTGGCTGCAAAAACTTTAAGAAGCCCTGGGTTAAGCACACAACGCATTTTTCCACCAACTGATGAATGTCTTGGCATTAGTGTGAAGCTGATGTTTGCTCTTGCTTTTGAAACGTTATGCACTACTCAGTCCGTTGAGGGAGCTCTAGCATAAGCTTGCTCACTCCAAATGACATAAAACAGCCATTCTTTTGCAGTTTATCTTTACATGGATGAAATCAGACGCATACTTTTATCTTTGCACGAGACTGAAACTCTTATTTCTCTCAGTTTAACCTGTTCTCTGAGCATATTCAGATGAATTCAGTTTTATTTGTGTAGCACTTTTAACGATAGTCATTGTCACAAAGAAATCTGGAGGTAGATTTAGATTCGAATCCTAACATGCAAGCCATAAGATGACATGAAGAAGAAGTCTTGAGAGGAACCAGACTCTAAAGGGAGCTCATCCTCTTCTGAGTGACAGCAGATAGTGTGATTATAAATCATTACTCTTCCACAGTTGTGTACTATAAAGACAAAGAGTACTAAGTATGTTGAAAATATGTTCATTATGAACATGAGTCTTTATGATTACGTTTCTAGGTACAAGTGAACAGGTGAGTGAGTCTTGGGCATACATTGTTTTTGCTAATAGCAATCTTTAGGATATCCATGTTTCAGCGTGTATTAGTTGTGCCCATGCCCGGCTCCTCTCTCACCACTTTAAAGCTTTTGAAATTTTAATTAACAAGCTAGAGTCATTGTTCTTTATGCTCAAGCTCATTTGCAATTGATGAGATCTCATATCGATGTTAGCATGCACTCAACTATAAAAAAAGAAAAACTGATTTTTAATTCTCTATATTTATTATATTCTCTTCCTAGCACACTTCCTCTCAGCCTCACTTATATTTCTACTGCTGTGATTGTTTTTTTGTTTCTTTTTTCTTTTTTTTGTTTCTTTTTATTTATTTTCTCCTCTCTCTCTCTCTCTCTTTCTCTCTCTATCTCTGTGTGTGTTTGTATCTCCTGAGCCTGATACTCCACCCATGTGAAGCAGCATGATGGCTGTTATGCAATGAGCTTGTTATGCATCTTGGCTCCCACAGGCCTAATTTATTTTCCCTGAAATTTGTGTTTGTTAAGGCTTCAGTTCCTAGGTTTTTCCCTTTTTGTTATATCCATTTAACAAAAAGGGAAATATTGATTGTTGTTTAGAAGTTTGTGTCAAATATGGGTGTAGCGGCCTTTCAAATGAGCAAATGTTGACATTTTCTACATAATATTTCCTGAACTGAAATTGGAGTCTTGTTTGCACACATCCCAGTTATAAAGTCTGATTACTCCCAGAAGTGAAAAGGGAGAAAATCACATTTAAAGATTTAAAGATTAAACTTAATCTACTTATAGAAAAACAGCTTCGCTGTCAATTTTTAAAGAAGGATAAGTTTCTAATGGGAAATGATGGGAAATTGGGAAATTCTCATTTTGATTTTCCAGCTTAAGCTTTTTTTGAAACCATAAAACATATAGCTGGTTTTGGTTCACCTTCACAGTTTCAACTTTTCAATATCTTTGTATTGTTCAGTGTTCACTCAGGAGTGGAAAAAGGAGCCAAGGAAGAAGGAAACCAAATGTTATTCACATTCTACTGGCAAAAACGCCAATGCTGCTCTGAGAGGATCTTCATTATCGAGATAAGATGGTCTTATTAAACTTTATCTGCCACTAGATAAATGCCAATGCATTTTGAACCACTAGCCTCTTGGGGTGACTTTGACTGTGCCATGTTTGGCTCTCCTGGGATTTTCACACACAACAGTCTCTAGAGTTTACACAGAATGGTACGAAAAACAAAAAAAACATCCAGTGAGCAGCAGTTCTTCAGATAAAAAAAAATATGCCTTGATGATGAGAGAGGTGGCAATACAAGAATGACCAGACTGGGTCAAGCTGAGAAGAAGGGTTTGGTAACTCAAATAACCACTCTTTATAACCGTGGTGAGCAGAAAAGCATCTCAGAATGCAGAACACATCACACTTCGATGGGCTGCAACAGCAGAAGACTACATCGGGTTCCATTCCTATCAACCAAGAACAGGACCAGTGTTTTTCCAGTCTTTAGCTGTGTTCCTAATAATGTGGACGGTGAGAGTATATCAAATATATATTATAGTAGATGTTTCTCTTTCTATGAGAGGTTCTATGTGGTGATAAAGCACCTGGCCATGGGACTAACTGTGCTTGTGGGTGACAGACAGAGGGAGTAAACTGGGCGAGGTGAGAGTTTTGTGTGGGTGAGACGTGTGGCTTGTGTGTTAGTGCCTCTCTCTGTAGAAAACTTATGCTGTACCATTCTGAACATTAATAATATGAATATACATTTTCAACTACAAGCTGTTTAATGGTTTGTGAAGTGAAGGGCTCTTAAAAATGTACAATAGGGCTTCTTCTGATCAATAAGGGCTGTTCACGAGCAAGAGTGTCCATCTACCCTGCAATTACATGTGTGTTGAGCACCAAACAAATCATTCATATTGTAATTGTAATTCAAATTATAGTCCATCTGGCTGTGTCACACCACCTGGTTGTGGATTAGTTTCCTATAAAACCCCGCCCATTTGTGTTTTATTCCTTATGTCTTTATTTCCTTATTCCTTAATACATCATTATCTTGGATTAAGAAAGCACAGTTTAATAAACAATAAAATAAACAAAACTGAACAATAGCTATATATATACAAGGAAAAGTTGGTTCTGTTGGTTCAAACGCAGAAGAAGCCCGAAATATTTCCTCAAAAAAATGACCATTTGACCAACTAATTAGCATGGTGAAAGGATTTAACTCACGAAAATAATTTCTTCACTAGTTGTGCATGATTGTCCGAGTTGCTACAGCTCTGGAAATATAAATATAAATATAAAATGCCATGGTGATAGACATTTGGACAACCTGAGCAGTGATTATCTTTTGTCATATATAGCCTGTAGTAAGAAGCTAGCAACTTAAGGTGTGTTAGCCTAACACTTTTTACTCTAGATATTAGCTAGCTAGCTAGTTACCCACTAACCTTTTCCATTTCAATTACATCGATAAGTAATGCTAAGTTCTTCCCAGTGCTTTGGCTCCATTGCTCCTCTTTTGCTTTTTTATTTTTGCTTTTTTATTTTTTCCACCGCAGATAGATATAAACATTTTATGATCACTGCTTCTCTGTGATCTGATATTAGTTACGTTAGTTACCTAATTTAGTTATGTAAATTGCAGTTTCTTTTATTTTCGCGCCACAAGGTGCCCAGCCCTGTGACTCCCAGATACATAAACCTTTTAAAAATCATGTGGCCTCCTGGTGGTCAGTGGGCCCTAATGACCTCTTATAGCAAGAAACAGCCCTGCTTCTAACTGTTACATTAATGTTGTGGAACATCATCGAGACAATTTAGTTCCTGTTATCACCTCTCTGACAGGATGAGTAAAGTTTCTATCGATCTAATCACTTAGAGAGAAGCACTCAGCACAAACGCTCAGGCTGGCAGAGGCCCACTTTCCTACCAGCCTGTGTGGGATGAGTGTAGAGAGACGGCAGGGTCACGGAGCGGTCACATCCCTGAACAGCACAATGTTTAACCATGTCACTGTAGTTATCTAATAAAACCAATACCAAGCATACTAATTACCAATACCAAGTTTGAATAATGGCTAACAAGCATAACATTAACACAAAATCTAGCTACCAACAAAGGACAATATACTGTATTATATGGACAAAATATAATATAACCTATAAACATGGGTAAGAAAAGTATTAGAGAAGCAGCGTTAGCTTCACAAATGACCTGTAATGAGCAGCTAAACAAGTGATGTGTGTTTTTGGGGATGTGGACAATTGAAAGGTCGCTGTTATAGAGGAGATATGCAATAGGGCAAAATTCCTTTATTTTGTCATGAATGGACTACTTGCATTGAGTGATCTGATAAATTTCCGTTTTGAAATATTGTTTTGTCAGTACAGTGAGACAGCAATTTGTACAGGTTTCTCTATTATACCTGTATTAATATAAGATATTTCTATGACATATTGATATTTATCTAACTAGGAATTAAGAGGCCTAGCCCAAACGTGTTCCACCATGACAATACCCCTGTGCACAAAGCGAGATCCATGAAGACATGGTGTGTGAAGGTTGGAGTGGAAGAACTCGAGTGTCCTGCACAGAGCCCTGACCTCAACCCCACTGAACACCTTTGGGATGAACTGGAACACTGACTGCACCCCAGACCTCCTCACCCAACATCAGTGCCTGATTTCACTAATGCTCTTGTGGCTGAATGAACACAAATCCCCACAGCCACGTTCCAAAATCTAGTGGAAAGCCTTCCCAGAAGAGTGGAGCTTATTATAACAGCAAAGGGAGGACTAAATCTGGAATAGGACGTTCATAAAGCATATACTGTATGCGTGTGATTGGTCAGGTGTCCACAAACCTTTTGGCTATATAGTGTATAACAAAGCATACAGTTTGAAGCCTTTCTCCAGCAGAAGGGGCTTTGCAAGTATTCTTACATATCTGATGAAGATCATTGGCATTAATCTTTGGGAGCTATTGCCATTGCGAGTTTAGTGAAAGAACCAGAAATGCAGGAACAGTATTAAGAAGTATATGGAAGTGTTTATGCATTGAGCCCATTGACACAAAGCAACAGATTCATCCAAACTGAATTTTATTTTATTTATTTATTTTTTTCTTTAACTAACCTTGTATTAACAGAATACAACAACAGTCTTTTGTATGAATGTGTTTACGGTTGAATTTTGGGTTTTGCCATGCCCTTTATGTATGAAAAAGTAGATGTAATAAATGGATATGGAGGGAACTGAGAACTTGACAGGGTCTTCTGAGCACCTGTAACATGACAATGAAGCAATATGCATTCTTGATGAGAACAAATATTAAGGGATGGAGATGAGATTCTATAAAGCACTAGTGAAAAGCGGAGGTAGCAAATGGAGGACTTGTATAGAGGTACTGCAGCACTAATCATAGTCTATCTGAAAGGGCTTTTTATTTTGTCTTGGTCTAATCAGAAAGCAGATGGATTTCCATCTCCTTCTAAATTTCCATCTCCTGCTAAATGAAAAGAGGAGAGAATAAGTCTCACAGTGTGGTGTACACTTTGTTTTTTAATTGAAGGTGTTTTTTTTTTTAAATCTCCATCTGCACATCAAATAATATTGGAAAGATGTTTCTTTGTGCCATTCCCCCCACCTCCTCACGTCTCTTCTCTCTCATTCCTTATCATCATATTACACAAAAGCGTCATGAGAAATTCAGGCCAAGTGACATTTTCTCTATCATAGAAACAATGCCGTTAGTTCTGGACTAATTAGAGTCAATCAAGGTTCTCCTCAAGTGAAAGCAACTGCATGCATGAGAAAGGAACAAAAAGAAAAAAAAAACAGAAATGAATATAATGACCATACAGCTCTGTAACATCTTTGTCAAAGCTGTTAATTTGCCATTGCCTTGGGAAACAAACAGCCATTTTTCCTTGACAGTGTTAAAAAGTGCAAGTGCATTCCCGGGAGAAGAAAACTTTTTGCTGCAGAGTTCCAAAGCTCAGTTAATTACCCTCGCTACATAAGCCACGTCCCCCAAGGAAAGCTATACTATGGACATACTGGGTCTCTATATTTTCTGATCTGTTTGCTGTGCAACCAGCCAAACACTTATTGATCAACTGTGTCAACTTAATTTATTTCTCCAGGAATGCAGATAACTAGATACTTCAGTCTGGTCCCTAGAAAGAAGTGTTATAATTTCTTCATGCAATTTCCTCACCCATGGAGAACCTGGAGGAAACGTTATTAGGAGCAGCATATAGTGTACTAATATTGGGTAGGACCCCTGCTTTACTCTCAGAACAGCCTCAATTCTTCATGGAAAGTGTTGGATATGTTCGTTTGAAATTCTGGTCCATGTTGACATGACTGCATCACATGACTTCAGATTTGTCAGTAACTCATCGACATGTTCATGGAACCAGTTTGAGATGACTTGTGCTTTGTGACATGGTGCATTATCACGCTGGAAGTAGCCATTGTAAGATGGGTATAAGATGTGCAGCCATAAAGGGATGCACATGGTCAGCAACAATACTCAGATAGACTGTGACATTCAAATGATGCCCAGTTGGTGTTAAGGGGCCCAATGTGTGCCAAGAACAGATTCCCCACACCATTACACCACCACCACCAACCTGAATCCTGACCCTACGAAATTCATCAGACCAGGCAGCGTTTTTCCAATGTCCAACTGCCCAGTTTCAGTGAACCTGTACCCACTGTTGTCTCAGATTCGTGTTCTTGGCTGACAGGAGCAGAACCTGTTCTGTCTTCTGCTGTTGTAACCTGTCCACCTCAAGGATTGATGTGTTGTGAGTTCTGAGATGCTTTTCTGCTCAGCACATATAACTGGATTATTTCTCTTATTCCTAAATCAGTAAAAGATACTTTATTAACTTTAAGATGACTTTATTTATACTTTATTGATACTGTATTAATAAATAGTTGGCACCCTGTCTCACCTTTTAGCCATGGTTTATGATAATATGCTGAAGACGGGGTTAGACAACATAGTTTCAGAAACCCTGATTTAATAACAGGTAAGCATATTAGTAAAAATATATGGCTGATTATTTTGGACTTGTTAGATTATGCACACTTAGGGCACTCAGAAAGTATTATTATTATTATTATTATTATTATTATTATTATTATTCATTTAAATAGTTAATTAATTTTTATTAAATGTTATTTATTTATTTATTTATTTATTGTACAGCCTTCTGGTTTTGATGGCTTCTTTTTCTTCATATTATTAATATAATCCATATTAATTACTTACCAAGGATTTGATATGAAATGTGGAATAAGGCAGTGTTGCCAGATCTCTCCTGTTTTATTGTCATATTAGTTACAGAATTATTGTAATGAAATATCTCACATGATCAAAGCTTGAAACTATTTTCAATTTTTGCTAGGGAATTTAGGATCATTGGGCATTGACATTACCTTGTTTCCAAAAGACAAGGGTCAGTTATTAAAAGCAATACACTTAGTTAAGCAGTTTTCTTATGCTTCAGGTTTAAAAATGAATATGTCCAAATGTGAGCTAATGTCCCTTCATCATTATAATCATTATATTCCAGTCAAAAACACACTGTATCTTGGCATCCATATATATATATATATATATGGATTAGGTCCAGTTAGGTCCAGAAGTATTTGGACAATGACAGAGTTTTTGTGATTTTGCCTTTATACACCACCACAATGGATTTGAAATAAAACAATCAAGATGTGATCGAAGTGTAGACTTTCAGCTTTATTTTAAGAGGTTCCACAAAAATATGGCATTTACCATTTAGGAATTACAGCCATTTTCAGCAAAGTACCTCCATTTTCAGGGGCTCAAAG
>CM040482.1:11183234-11241618 GCA_022758105.1 Pangasianodon gigas
TCCTTCAGCTGCTGCTTGTTTGTGGGTCTTTCTGCTGTATCTTTATCTTTAGATTTATCTTTATATGGTTGAGTTCTTTTAATTAAGGCAGAGGGATTATCTCATTTTGAAAATCCTTCTCTTTTCCTACTTGTTAAATGCTCTACTGTAAAAGAAATGAACACAATTTCTAACTGTAGAGCAGAAGGTGGATTGGAACCTCTTTACTTCACAGATACTGTTAATACTTCTATTAATACTAATGTTAATCCTTAATTAGTTTTAACTAGTTTAAATGTGTCTCATGGATCCATATTTTTCATCCACAAAGTTTTAGATATAACTTTTGCCAAACAAGCTCCCAATATCCTTCTTTAAGTTTCATCAGCAGGCTCTCCTTCCTTGGAGGTTATGTTTCACCCACAATTTCTCACCATACAGGACGCTTTTATGGAATAACTCTAACTGAAATAAATCCTTATTTTCCCCCAATGGTTTCAGAAGGATATTATTTCTACATTTAATAAATTTGGCGATGTAATTTATGGCTGCATACAATGTCACTGTCCCTTTTAAAGATTATAATACTTTGATTAGAACCATCTCTCTCTCTCTTTTTTTTTTTGTTAAAAGTTACATAAGGTTTTGGCGATGTGACAAAGTGCACTCATAGTTTCTTTTGAACAGTATCATTTAAAATATGATAATAAGCATGCCTCCAGAAGGGAGGGCATGTCCACTGAGTTAAGGAGTACTCCTTCCATCACTCAACAATATGCACATGATTTACTTCATATTGAAATAAATCTCAGCCTTCCATAATGTATGACGTCTGTAACAAATGAGAGTTGAATTTAGAGTAAGGATAGATGCTGCATCTCTTAATCTCACTATTTCCTAATGTGGCAGACGTGTTGTATAAAAAAAAAAAATTGCTAGAGACAACAGCTAATGCGAAATCTAGGTTTCCTATTTCTATGGTAATGGACTGTTTGAAATTACAGTTTGTGTATTGCTAAAAATATTGGTAGGGACAGTTCAGTACACTACCATCATTACCCAAATCTACGCCCATGGTTGAGAGCATGAGGAACAAAAGGTCTGTACTGAACATTAAATTCCCACTGACTAAATAGGAAAATAAACATGAATGAATAAATGTATGAGTCATGGCTGGACTCTCTCTATCAAGAGGACTTCACTAATGGCGCCCTATACAGGGACCATGTTTTCCAAGATAACTTAGCCTTTTTCGTCCATGATGTTGAGTGGTTTCTTAACTATAGGCTACACAAAGCCATTCTTTTTTCTGTTTTAATAGAATTTTCATGACTAATTATTTAACTAGCAGTCAGTACTGCTTGTGTATCACTATATACACTACTATGTGTATTTGAGAACATTTCCTAGGTGGATCTGATGCACTTGTTTATATGCATGGTTTAATGATGATTTACGATTAATTAACAGGCTCGGGGATGAAAGGGATTGGGTATATGGACACTTTATAAATCTTTTATAAAGAGTTCCAGCTGCCAAAATTAAGAGAAATACTTTATTCATCTAGCAACACAGATATCCAGGCTATAATACCTAAAAAGTTGAGGCTTTTCTAATTTAGAAACAGCACAACCAGGCTGAAATATCATAACCAGAGGCTGATGTTTCTCTTACTTTACAGAAACCGAAAATAACCTGAGAGAGAAATCTCCAGTAAACCAAGGCTTTGAAGCCAATATACAATCGATAACAATCTATAATATATTCTGAAAGAAATACAGTACATGTCAGGAAACTTATTGATTCTGAGTCTGCCTGCTTTCCCTCAAACCCTTTAATCATCGAATATTTTATTCTAATTTTCTCTGTGGTTAGAATGGTAGGGAGTGAGTTGGTGACTGCACTTTGTGTAAGTATTCACCGCACTTGGAAAAGCACTGAGGAGAGTAAGTCCTCTAAGCTTTAAATACACCGCAGATCAAAGATGCTGTACATCCAAATGGCAGATCTGTGACAGTGAGATTCATGATCAAAGTGAAGATGAGAGCAGGTAGCTGATGTCTTTCCACACATGAGGAAGTGAGTAATCCTGTAGGCAACTACAGAGTTACAGTGGAATAAATATTCTCCCCAAATTTCACAGTAGGCTCCTATTTTAACATTGCAGGACGGTGTGTACTCACTGCACTGAAAGCTACTGAACTACTTCAACTCATTTAATCACTTGCATGACTTGTATTTTGCCGTAATATAATTTGTTTTTTGCATGCTGTACTCGTTACTGCAAATATAATGACCAAATTAAACCAAATTAAATTAAAGGATGGCTGATGTATCTTTTTTTTTTTTTTACTGTGGATTTAGTAAGTGATAACAGCATGAAGCAACAGTAAAGATGCCAAATGACTTTGGCAGAAACAATGTTTTGTTTGGGCCAGTGAAAGCAATCAAGTGTAAAATACAAACTCAGTTAGTGTGCTTTTTTTTTTTTTTTTTAAACTTGACTATTTGCCTTTAATTAGATTTTTGCTACATCTCTAATTCTTTCAGAGATTGAACTGAACTGTTTCTACCACCATTTTCTCCAGCCCTTTGAACACATACTGTATACATACACACACACAGCTTGAGAAATGGTATTTGTTCATGATTTTTATGCCAAAATGCAAGCCAGCATTGATGTTCTTCTGACTGATGGTTAATGATTTTCATAACCAAGAGCAAATGAAAAGTAGGAGCTCCATAGATGTGATAATGGGCTTGTACTTTAAAAATAAATACACAGGAATTATTCCACATCAGACATTTTGGGCATACTGAAGCAGTGGTTTAATATCACTCATTAAACACTAATCTAAATTCACTCATAATATGCTCCCTGAGACGACATGAGGAAGAAAGCTGGAGAGGAACCAGACTCAAAAGGGAACCCATCCTCTTCTGTATGAAACCGGTTAGTGCGATTATAAATCATTTCCCTTCTATAACTGTATACTATGTAGTCAAAAAGTGCTAATTGTGTACAGGAACAGGAACTTGAGCTTATGAGCAACGTATTGAGTAATTATGTTACACCATGATGTTAGTATGCTTTAGTCAATAGTATATATAGTTATTTTAGTTAAAAATTAAAAATATGGAAAACGTATACAATGATTTTGGGTTAATGTATGAATTAATGTATGCTAAATTTCTATGATTTATAATAATTCAGATTAAAACTCTGCAACATATGGTGGCTGAGTGAATCCAGAGTCCTAATTAGGTAGCATTTTACCCAAGTCCTTATGTATACATGACTTTTATGTTTTCTGTTTTCATATGTATTTTCCTTTAAGCAACTTTCCTTTGAATAATTTGAATTTATTAAATTAAATTAATAATAATTCATATTTCATAATAATTAAGAGATTTCTTACTGAGTAAATAATAAAACACAATTCAAAGTCTAAACATTTCTTTTTATTTTTATGGTAAACAATGTATTTCAAAATGAATTTTAATGTATTTTCATTTGTGTTGTATTTTACATCATAATTAAACACATTGCACGTCGGTGTGTTCGTACACGCTGCCTCGTGCCCAGTGTTCCTGTGGTAGGCTCCAGATTCTGAACCCTGACCAGGATAAAGTGCTCACTGAAGATGAATGAATGAATTATTTAGTTAATAGCCAGGTGTGTTTAACCCTTCATTTACACTAGCAAGTGATATGCGACCGTTTATGCACATTTTCATGACAGTGGCAAGCAACATATGAATTGAGATTTTCTTATCTGTGCAAATCAGGCATGATGCAGTAAAGCGGCAAATGATTGGCTCAAATGATTCCTCAGATCAATTCTCTGGCACGTGTGCTCCGACATTTCTTTAGTTCCTGAGACAAAAGTTTAGTTCCTACCTGCAATTAGCTCCCATTTACTGTTAGCCAAGCAAAAATAAAATAAAATTCTGAAATATTAAAAAGTTACTCATGAGGTCATATAATTAACTCCTGAGGTCATCTTTTCAATGTCAACAATTCAGACTTCAGTAACTGCAGCATATCTATCTACGATTCATTAAAAGCTAACTTTTGGTAAAAAAGCTAAAAATGTCCATCATGTCATTGTCTCTCATGCTGTCCTTCTCTGACATTATAGACACTATGAATTGAGATATGAGAACTAATCTATGTCATCCATATTATTCACACACACACACTTACAGTATGACAGATGATGGATTACACATCCATGCAAATATACATTCATATGTCATGCAGGAATACAAATGATGAAATTTTTAATACGAAAAAAAAAAACCCTGACATATAAGTGCAGTTTGCTAAAAAAATGTCATGTCACATTTTTGCCTACCCTTTTATCAACATACAATATTTTATCAAAATATGCAGATTATTTGTTGTATATAATTAACTCCTAAATTCTATTATTTATCTTTTTATCCTTTATCTTTTTCCACCTTTACTCTGATATAGCCACCAACAAAATTCAGGTGAAAAACAGAAGGAGATGAATAAGATCAGCATTCATTGCAGCCCCTTGAACCTCTAAATTTGAAACTTATATGACTCTCACTATTACTACTTCTACTTCAAGTCATTCCACAGGATTTAGATCTGAGCTCTAACTGAGCCATTCCAAAACATTGCTCTTCTTCTTCTGAAGCCATTCCTCTGTTGACTTGGATTTGTGCTTTTGTGCCGGGAAGGTGAAATTTTTCTTCATCTTCAACTGTCTAACAGAGGCCTGCAGGTTTTATGCCAAAATAGATTGGTATTTGGAGCTATCCATGATTCCCTCTATCTTGATTACAGCCCCAGTCCCAGCTGAAAAGAAGCAGCCCTATAGCATCATGCTGCCACCACCATGTTTCACCGTGGGTATGGTGTCCTTTGAGTGATAAACTGTCTTGTTTTTGTGCCAAACATATCTTTTAGAATTATGCCCAAATAGTTCTACCACGGTCTTATCAGACTATAAGACATTTTCCACAGGGTTTGGGGTGATTTAGGTGAGCTTAGAAGGGCTGCCGTCTAGCCACCCTACCCCATAACACAGACATGAAGACTATGAGGGACTGTTGTCACTTGCAGGGAGTGACCAGTACTTGCCAGATATTCTTGTAGCCCCTTTAATGTTGCTGTAGGTCTCTTGGCAGCCTTCCATGTCCTTTTGTCAAATTTGGTGGGATGTCTTGTTCTTGGTATTGTCTTGTTCTTGGTAATGTCGCTGTGGGGCCCCATTTTCTCCACTTGTTGATGATGGCCTTCATCATGTTCCATGGTACATCTTATGTTTTGGAAATTCTTTTGTACCCCTCTCCTGGTCGATACCTTTCAAGAGCAATATCCGGCACATGCTTTAATCTCTTAGTAGACCATGGCTTCAGCAGTCAGATAAAACCAAAAGATGTCAAGAAAATCCTACAGAAGCAGATGATTTTTAATGTGATTAGTTAATTCCGAGCACAGTCATATGCCCCATTATAAAAGGGTGTGCATACTTATGTAACCAGGTTATTGTAAGTTTCTTCTTTTTCTTTTTTGTCCCTAAAAACTTTTCTTTTTGTTTTTTTTTAACTTGAATTTTGTTGCTATATCACATTAAAGGTGGAAAAAGATCTGACATGATTAATCATGGTGTCATTGTTTACATCACAAAAACCTGCAATTGTAACAGGGGTGTATAAACTTTTTATATCCACTCTAGATAGATAGATTGATTGATTTTTTCCTCCCAATTTCTGTGATGATCATGTTATGATCATATGACAACTTCACAAGAGAAAGTGTGATTACTGGATTCAACTCCATCATTGAGAAAGCAGAACTGAAAATGGTGGGGATTACACAGGCACTGAAAATGTACTTGGATGTTCATAGAGTAAATTTGATATTTGAATCAGAAGTGACAAAAATCCATATAGGTACTGTTTAGAAAAATCAAATCTATATCTGCATGAAAAGGAAACGGATGTTTGAAATTAACAAAACACACTAGCACTTGTTGTCCTTTATGTCTTAGGTCCGAAATCATCATCACACCAAGCTGCAGATTTGGAATTGAGGAAGACAGACTGCACCTTTACAGGTTCCAAAAGCTCCATGCTGACACCCAAGAAAAAGGGCATTCATTCTGTCCATCCGTGCATATTTGAGAGGAATAAATGAATTGACTGTCTGCTGTCTGGCTGTCTAGTCCGCAGCAGGAGTGAACAGAGCCACCGAAATTGGGTCTGGGGTTAGATCAGTGTGATAGTGAAAAACAGACTCCAGTGAGCAAAAGCCCTTATGGCGCAGTTATTGTCTGTCTGTTTGTTTGGCTGTATGCCCCCACGGGTCTGTGATTTTTAACGGATATGACAGATTTGAGAAAGTCTGTCTGGTGTGTGTATGTGTTTCACAGAGGAGTCCGATCTCAAGCTGAGCAGTAGCACTGATGGATCAATCAGCCCCCTCCAGTGTGTTATATGTTGTACCATCTGCCACTGATGTGTGTTCGCAAAAAGCTATTGTCTTAATGTCACAAATTTTCTGAACCACTGCCCTCCCTATGGTGGATAATAATAAAGGTGCCAAAAAGGTTCTTTTGGTTCCCTAAAAAGCCAATCCATTTCCTTAAAGAACCAGTCCATGATTCTTTAACTTTCTTTAATGGTGAGACAATAGCCTGAATAATCCATCAATTTTCCATCACATGATAAATTTAATGGTGGGAAACGTTTTCAATTCTGTGTTCGTCTATGTAAAGAGTTTTTCTGACAATAATATTCTTCTAATACTACATCCACGTATGGCTAAATTGAGCTTCTAATCTAAACATTTGTTTGCATTTTCTAACTAAATGAAACGTTGTGACACACAGTATTACAGTACTACCATTACTGATACACTTAAAAAAATCATTTACTTGCACATTATAATCTAAGTCTAATCTAATCTAATTCCTGGTATTTTCCTTGCTGTTCTCTTGAGCTGAGATGTATACTCTATCTTGAGAGACATCAGCATAACACAATTCAGTGTTTTCTCTTTTGTATTGCACATAATTACACCCATCAGTATCTTTATAATTTGCAAGTTTAATCAGGAGTTTGGGAAAGAAAATGCCAAATCACTGCCACAAATCACACCTTCTTAGGAAGACCATTAACTAAATATTGTAGTTAATTCACAGCATTGTAGCCACCTTGTAGACTGTTTTATGTATTTATACAGTACTGTGTATAGGCTATCATTTATTTATTCTCACTATCTTCTTGCCATATTTGGCAATTTCATAGTGCAAAAGACATGTAAAAGGAGCATCTTGTGTTGGTGTATGTGGTGATAAATGACACTGAGTGTGTAGAGACACGAGTGCTCTTTTGAACAGCATGAATGTGCGTGTGGGGAGGAGCACAGCAGCCTAATTACAGACACTCTTCCACTGATGCTAATTTGGCCACCCTGAAAGATGGCTTTTAAGGTAGAAAGCTTTGAAGCAGCCAATTGTCTATTAAGTCTTTGGGTAGCTGCATAAAACCTGACAGATAATGGCAAACAAACAAGCCAAAATAAGTACACTGGAAGATGCAGGAGCAAAAGTGCTGCAAATGGGAACATATCGATTGACGAGAAGCATGTTAGAATAGGCAGGATGTGTCCTTCTTAAAAGGAGATGACTAGGATCAGCATTCCTTGCAGCCCCTTGAACCTCTAAATTTGAAAATTATATGACTCTCGCTATTACTAATTCTACTACATGTTAAAAAAGGTTTCTTAAAATGAAGCAAATAGATATAGTGTGGTCCAAAAGTGTGAGACCACACTGAAAATCTGGGATTTTTTTTATTTATTTAAAACTGGAAAGAAACAGAAAGTTTTCGAATTTTGAAAGAAAGTAAATGTTCAAAATCTTGAATATTTAATATTCAAGATTCTGCAGCACTATTTCTAGGTCCCTAATTTTTTTAATCTAAAAATGGATCATAAGGTTTTGCACAAACTTGTGGAGTCCATGCCAGCTCGAGTGCACACTGTCATTAAAGCAAAAGGGGACGTACCAAATAATAAGAAACTCTGAAATTCATGTAAATATTTCTAAGATTCTACTTTTCACTCAAGCTGTTGTCAATAATATCATTTGTAATGAAAATTGTTGTATTAAATTAGACAGGAATGCAAAATTGAAGCATTTCCACTTTTGGCTTTTGGACCCCACTGTGTGTGTATATATTATATATATAATAACACACACACACACACACACACACACACACACACATATATATATATATATATATATATATATATATATATATATATATATATATATATATATACACACACATTTTTAGCTTCCAAGATAAGCCCATATCTGCAGTAGATGTGTTAAATGGACCCATGGATTAGACAGTCAGATTTTAATTTTGTTGCTGCGCACTGATGCAGCAGCAAACAGATTGGTTAGAAACACCCACTGACCTTAACATCTGCCCTACAAACAAGCTCTCTGTCAGCCCATATGTTTAACAGACACAAAACCTGATGTTCTCTATTTACACAGTCCTTCCCTCACAACAAAAACCTCAATCCTCTCCACCCACAGATAGAAAGCAACAGCACTACCAGGATTGCTGCTACCTTTGCATCTAATATAGGAGCGTTGTGTTGCCAGAAGCAAGCAGTCCTAAACAACTGACCAGAGTGTGGCGTCTAGAGCTGACTCAGTGTTTTGTCTTTAAAAGCAAATGAAATCCCGATGGATAAAACCTGCCAAAAAAAGTCCTGGCTTACATTATTTCCAACCAAATTTACAGCTTCACTCAGCATAGTTTCTGTTTCATGTTGTCTGGAGAAGAAAATGTCTCAACAAAATGTCAGGAATCATGCTCACAGTTTTAAGACATTGTACAACAAGTGGAGCTGGGATAGAAAAAGAGAGTATATTCAAATATAAAAAATATACCCACATTCAAACACAGAGTATTCAAGTTACAATGTAATTAGGTGCTGCTATTATCATAGGCTACATATTGTGACTGTCACAGTCACTGAATACAAGGTTAAAGATTAAGCCTAATGTTAGTTATGAAGCAAGTCACAGCTAGTAGGGGGCCAAGGTTTGGAAACAATAATTAACTACATATTTTATAGTGCTTTTCTTGCACTCAAAGTCACTTAACTCACAATAACAGCGAAAAGAGTCAACAAAGAGTCTTTTTGAATGAATCTTTGAAGTGTACAGACTGTACTATAATCACTTGGACACTATTACTCTTTCATTCATTAGGGAGAAATGCAATGATGGAAAAAGGTCACCATTTATTTAGCCAATGCTAAATAAATGATTAGACAATTATACACTGTATGGTCAAAAGCATGTGGGCACCTGACCATCACACCCATATTTGCCAATTCCAAAATCATAGGCATTAACACAGATTTAGTCCCATTTTTGCTGTTATAATAACCTCCACTCTTCTGGGAAAACTTTCCATTAGATTTTGGAGCATGGGGATTTGTGGTCATTCAGCCACAAGAGCATTAGTGAGGTCAGGCACTAATGTCAGGCAAGAAAGCCTTTTGAGCAGTCAATGTTCCAGTTCATCCCAAAGGTGTTCAGTGGGGTTGAGGTCAGGGTTAGGGCCACTCGAGTTCTTCCACTCTAATATTGGCAAACCATGTCTTCATGGACCTCACTTTGTGCACAGGGGCATGGTCATGATAAAACAGGTTTGAGCCCTTTGTCACGTCAGTGCCTGATTCGTTGCCTTGCTACAACTCTCTGAATGCATCGAGGTCTACAAACATGGCCACTGCAAGCCACAGTTCCCAATCTGCTTCGTGGCCTACAGACATGGCTGCCATGGACTATAACACTCGACACACACGAACTCTGTCACATTCACAGTCACCATCTTACTGATCACACGCACCTAGACTCAGTCACTTTCACACCCTATATATTCACACTCCAAAGCTGCACGCAATGCAAAGTATTGTTCAGTATAGAGTATACTCCGAATGTGCCAAGCCTTATTATTAACCTTTGGCTAAAGCTTTGACTCAGTTTGCGCCTCAAGGGTCAGTTTAGTAGTTGACATCTACAACCTAAAATCCACGGCAAGGTTGTTTAACCTTCTGCATTTGTGATGATTTAGAGTCGAATTGATTTCACACTGCAATCAAACCGTGCTTTTTCCACTTGAAACCTGGACCAAGTTCACCTCGCTCAGACGGTCTCAGGTGGCCTCAGTGAGATTACTGTGTCAGACCTGGAAACACACCAGGATTCGGTTCAAATGGGCTAAACACTGCATATCTGAAAGCATGATTCTCTCCCAGGGTGCAACCAATCCAAGACCGTCTGAGCGACATAGTCCCAAGCAAACTTTAACATGGATATCGATGATGTGACTATGCTTGATTGCTTTATTAAATTTGACAACTTGCTGACCTTGATATATCCACTTGTCTTCTTTGGCAAAATATCTATATTTATCTATATATATATCTATCTATATATAGATATATATATCACTGATGGATCATCATCCTTAGGTAGTGGCCAGTAAAATACTTTGAGATGATATGATCTCAGAGGAAAGGTGAGCTCAGAGAACACTAAAGTCTGGATAAAGTCACACTCCTTGTAAATGGAAACAATGTTCCATCGGTGGTTTAATAATATCCCTCTCAATGCTGTCCTTGGGTGCAGTGCACTCCTTTGAGTATGCTGTGGTGTTTGACAATGCTGCAGAGACAATGCTGCTTTCATCCCATTCAAATTAAATCACGATTAACGACCATTAAATTCCACCCTTCCAACCCAAACTAAAAGCCTTATTACTTATTTTATTATCAACACGGATATCATGAAAATGTGACTAAAACACATTTTCAACATATCTGTTTCAGTCCTAAAGGCTTACTGTTAAGGAATACAAAGTGAACAAACTGCACATTAGATTTAATAAAAATGCGTTCACATGAAGCAAGATTACTGTATGAAGACACCTTTAATATAGCAAGTTCAGTCTTTTTAACCTTACTATGCAAACTAAGCTGTTATTATAGCTTTAGTTTTATAGCTAAGTGACAAAATGCTTTGAAATTGCCTTGATAATTTTATAGTAGAGAAAAAAAATCACATGACAATAATATAGGCTATTTACAAGATGAAGACGTATTTTAACCAAATTTTGTAGTCAGCTGAAATACCATGAAACATTTGGGAGGATGAAGAATGTATTTATAAATGGTCCTGTAACATTAGTTATGTCAGTCAGTACTATTTATTACAAACTGTTAAAAAAAAAATCACAAGATTGCGAAGATTTAAAAAATATTATTAAGAGCAGTCATTTATGAGGTTTTTTTCTCTTTAGAAGGTAACACTGAAACTAAAAGGTAAGAGTATGAGAACACTAAATGAAGCACTAAAAAGCTAATCATGATGCCAAATAATTGCTGTATGCACAACTCACAGCTATGAATTAATGTAACTATAATAAAAAAGTAACCCAAATGAATGGTCTTGAGGGTAAAAGTGTAGGCTTTTGGGGTTTTTTTTGCACATTTTCTTCTCCAGCAATTCTCAATCATAAATTTTAAAAAAGCTATTCATAACCTTTTGTGACTTCAGAAAATAAGAAACTATTGACTATAGAAATTGGCTTGCATTTGGATGCCACTAACAGAGCTTGATCACTGCCTTTCGAGACAGGGATGAATTCAAACCATAGAATGAAGAATTCTTCATGCCTCTGAAACGTTCTGTTCATCAACACAGCAGCCCCAAGACAAAAATTACCAATATCTATCTTTCCAATTCAAATACAGTGCAGATGTCAAAGGTGAGGCGTGTGCTTCTAATAGTGGCTTTCCTCAATCTCTTTCCTCAGAACAGAATATATTTGTCTTGAGCTTTCACTCATTTCCCACCAATGTGATGGTGAGAAAGAAATGGCTTTGTGCAGTTCGGTGATCATTTTAAGAGACAGCATGTTTGTAGCCAGCATTTCAAAGAATCTGACTAATCGAAAACCACCAAAACATGGGGCTATATCCTCTTGATTTGAATCGACAGATCAAACATCTATAATCTTTGTTTTTGACAAACTCAGAAAAGCCAGCCAGCAAAATTGTTCATAACAGGAAGTGTGAGAAAGGTCTATCGGCTGCCTTAAAATCAAATAGGTGTAGAAATGTCTCCATCCTAAGCTTTGTTTGGCAACTTGAGTCAATGCACGTCAATGACATTTTTGCTATATACGTAAGCTCGCCTCTGTGAAACCCCCCTCACGCCCTGTCCGCCTGTCCCACAGGGCCCCCTCCATCGCTCTTGCATTATGACACTGCTTTAGTGATGGGCACTTGCTGCTGTCTAGCAGTCCCTAGAGAAAAGCATTTTTCTCCACAAGACTCCACTTTTTCCCATTTTTAAAATCTTATTCATGGAAGATGGGTGAGAAATAGACCGTCAGCCACCTCTACAGTGTCAGAATGTCTCAACTCCTGAATCAGTGCCTCCAGGCTTCTCTTAGCCATGGCTATATTCTAAATGTTTGAAATTAAACCTTTGATCACGGCACATAATCCTGATATGTGGGAATTGTATGATTCAGAGTACACTGTAGCTTAAGTTCATTTTTTCATAATACTCATGTATGTTAATTATTTTATATCAGGATTAAGACCTTGGTATACTACAATAACTGCACTGTTGATAGCCACTGATTTATTGTTATCCTTCAAACACGGATAACATAAAACCTCTGCTCATAATTTACCCATGTGAAGAACAAGAGTATCTTCTTGTATGTACTGTATGTTGGGTAAGTTTGTGGCCTAACATTATGGGTCTATTCCGCATGCATGATTACATAAAGATTACTTAGTGAGTGTATACTGATTAACTGTTATCTAAAGAGCAAACCATAAGCTCTATGACCCACATGTTGGCTCTGTTTTAAAAATTTGGCATAAAAATTGTGATCTCTTCCTATTAGAAGCTCTCTAATGCAGTGTAAAATACAGTATACTGTATGTGCTCAAGGTTGTACACAATAGGTTACAATTTAAATACTACAAAAATTTGTGCACTAACTGGTGAGTGTATTTCTATGTCCGATAAGAGCGCATGGGGATAGTTTAAGGAGGCACCGCTATCAGACACGGACTCAGTGTTTACTTGTACTATTGAAAGACTCAGTTCTTATTTTGCACCTGTATAGAGCTCATGGCTCCTAATTAATGGTTCCATCATGTCCAGTCTGTATCATATATGGCATATTATGTGTATTGTTCAGTTAGGGTTGTACAAATGGCCTGGTCCTTTCAAATTTAAACAACAGACATGTTTATACATGAGTAAAGTATGGTGTCCTGCAAGGGTCTGTTCTAGGATCATTGTGATTGTCATTATATATATGCTTCTGATTGTGATTATATATATGCTTCCAATTTGTACAGTTCTGCTAACATGGCATTAGTTTTCATCGCTATGCTGATGTATAAGCCAAGCCAGACAACATACACCATCTTCATGTATTGTGGATTGTATAAAAGTTGAAAGCTTGAAAATTGAGCAACTTTCACCTAAATTCAGACTAAACCAACTGCCTGATTATGTCAAAACTATATTACTATTCAATGACTCCAAGTGCAGAAGTGAAAAACTTTGAAATCATTATCATTGATTTCAGTTTGTCCGTTTATGCAGGTATAGGCACCACTGCTAGGACTGATCTCCTACTTCTACAAAACTTTTCTAAGCTGAGAAATGCACTATCCTCACATAACACTGCCACTTACCCATAAACCTCGAAATGGTCTAGCCCCAGAGAACACCTATTATTAGCTATCGCACCTAATTTGATTCCAACACCTTGATCAATACCTAAAATTGTTACAATTTGAGGCCACAAAACTTTTAAAAAAAAAAAAGCCATTCTAATTGCATTCTCTGTTTAGATAAAATTTTGGGAGTTCATGGACAGAGAAATAACTCAGTTGTTGGTGGATTCATCCTGATATTCTTATGTAATTAATCAGTTTGCTGACAGTAGAGCGAAGGCATGCTGATATCTCAGGGCTCTATCATTCCTGTGCTACCGTCTGGCTCTCTGTTTTTAGTTAAGCTGTTAGAGCTACTGTGCCTGAGACTCGGCTGTGTATGGTTTTCAACTATCTGAGATACTCCCTCCTGAGTGGATGCTCCTGCTTTGGTCATGCTTATTCTCTCAACCAAGTCAATCACTTTGAGCGAGCTGTGTGTGCAATTCAGCCTCCTGTGGCTGCCTGGAGGGTGCATAAACAATTATCACTTCCCTATTAAACTCCTGCTATGTTATAATTTAAAATTAGCTGCACATTAGCTTCAGTGCCAATTACTGCATGAAATTTCAACCTTTTCAGAACCATTTGTCACACCACAGTACGCACGTTCTCATATTTTTTTCTTTGTTAAACTCACTTGTACTCCTGTACTCTATACTTGTGCTCTTTCTACGGTACTTCAGTTCCATTTTCCAGTCGTGACCCGGAAAATAAAGGGTTTCCCCTTTTTTTAGTCTTGCTTTATAGACTCACGACTGCACTTTGCCAAACCATGACTCCACTAGTAGATGAGCATGCGCCCTTTTATAAATGTGCTCTCTGGGGTTTAACCAGTGATCTGTGTCTGAGAGCCTGTGTTCACGCATCAGTGTGCTGAAAAAATTCTCTCACTGAATTAAGAAATGAAGAGCATGGCAAAAGGAAGATGACCCGTGACTCACTCTCTGCTGCTGTTAATGGTCCCACATGGATATCTGAAAGGTTACACTCACCAAAATCAGTGTATATCCAAGACTTGTCCTTGCTTCAGTAAATAATTTTGCCAGCACCCTAAAAACATTTGCTGTTCATAATCACAAAGACTGTGATGTAACAATAAACATCCTTCAGCACTCTTAATATGGTTTGTCTTTATACAGTAGTAGACAATTGTGGAAGAGTAATTTATAATCACAATATCCAGTGTCACTCTGAACAAGACGGATTCCCTTTTGAATCTGGTTCCTCTCAAGGTTTCTTCTTCGTCTCATCTCAGGGAGTTTTTCCTTGCTCTGACTTGCTTGTTAGGGATCTAGATCTACATCTGGAGCTTCTTTGTGGCAGTGTCAAGTATTGAAGGTGCCTGATTACAGCACTGATTTACCCTTAGTAGATATCCAACCATTTGGCCTGGGAACTTGACTAATGCTCTGTATCCTATAATGTTCCTTCTGGTAATGATCTACTGCATAGACCTATTCCAGCCTCATCAACATGGTGGAGAACGCCGGGAAAGAGCACATCAGTCTAAAATTTCCTGTCCCAAGTGTACCCACTCCATGCCAGCAAATCCATACCTACTCCCCACCCCCCACCCCAGCATAACAGAGCCACTAGTTTTTACTTTGTCACCCATCTGTACCATTCTGTACAATATTCCCCACTTATGTGATTTGTAACCACATACTCACTCTATGGTTAATTATATTATCAATCATTATTGGTCTTATTTTTTTTTAATATTCTTTCTTTCTTCTCCTCTGTTTCTTCCTCTTTTTATTCTTTTTTTGTCTCTTCCTCTGTTTCTGTTTGGTACCTTGCTTTTTCTGTATTAAACACTATGTTTTGTCTTAATTGGAGAAGGGAGTGAAACTATTGCTTGATTGTTCTTGTTTGAGCGTTGCATTTTATTATCACTTAAATGTTTTACTATATGATTTATGCGTTAGCAAAAATGTCAGAAATGATTATTGTGCTTACATATTACGCCTTAAGGTAAGCATTGAGTGAACATTTATAAGTGGGTGAACCTGAATCACAGCAAATCACAGTCAAAGCAAGTAGAATTTTTTTTAAAAAAAAAAAGGTATAGACGAAACACATCATGACTTAAAGGAAAGTGGTGGTGTCTCCACCAGGTCTGTTATTTTCTGATATTATGGCACTTAAGGATCTTATCTTATCTTATCTATCTATCTATCTATCTATCTATCTATTTATTTATTTATTTATTTATTTATTTATTTATTTTCAATAATTTGAACAAAACTTGCGAAGAGAAATTTAACCAACCTGAGAAAACAACACTTTTTTGGTGGAAAAGCTGAAAGTGAAAGTAAAGTATAAATTATAGTATAATGCAAGCAGTGTAAACTCCATCACATAGAGTATTTACAGGTAGGGAACTGTTCTTTTGGAAACATAGCTATGACTCAAACTATATTTATAGATAGATATGGAGGTGTCATCCAATGGTATTTTACCATAAATCTCAATGAAAGCCAATTTCACTAGAATGTTCTCATTTTATTTATTATTTATTTTTTTGGTGTGACATTGGCTCCTGCAGTATGCCATGAATCAAGTGCTTCATGGTGTCCTTGGCACACAGTGTAATTTGGAAGATATGTTCAACAACAGCAGTGATGATGAGCTCATCTGGTAATTCTTGAAGAAGGGTTGACCAGATGTGCAGAGTTTAGACTCATCGCAAACAATGGCAAATGTGAGTTCTTCAAAGATTCAGTAGAATACCACAGACCAGGGTCATCAATTAGATTTGACATGAGGCCAAACTCTCATGGAGCAAACACTTTGAAAAGTATTGTTTAAAGTAGTTTTAATGAAGATTGAAAAGTAATCCTCATTAAAACTACTCTTAAAAGTATATGCAATATATGAGTCACTGCTGTTTTACAATAAACCTGGGATTGAGATGGTGATCTTGTTTAAAACTGAAGTGCCAATAGAAACATGTCTCCTAATTTCAGTACCAATTTATCCCTACTTACATTCTCACTCCTTGCTGTTTTTTTCCCCCTGAAACTTAGTATAATAGCATTCATTTTTTTCCAGTCTAATAGGTAACAATAACATTTTGGCTATTCACATGTGTATGCTTTTGTTCTGCAGTCCTACCCTGATAATGTAACTATTGCATGCTCAAACACACACACACACACACATTCATATCCAGTGTGAGAGATTATCAACTATATAAATAGTTGGTCTTGATGGTATCACTAGGTCTTGATGGTAGGACGGTATTCAATAATCTATCATTTTTAAAAGATTCTACCTAATTTTTAATGAAACTGCCAAAAAGTGTTGTAGGATGGGTTGGGGCCAGAGAAAATGCTTTCCTAGGTTGGCTCTGGCCTGCAGGCCATCATTTAATGATCCTGACCTTAGACATACAGTATAATGGATAAAAAAGTACTTCATAAATTCCATGACAAAACTGATGCAGTCATCACAGCGCACAGACTGGTAATGTGAGCCACTTGTGCTATTTTCTATGTCTTTTTCAAAAAAATACTATTACTACAAATTGCTGCCGAAAACACTCTTCAGCTATTCATCAACTGAATCATCTGTTGCCACAAGATAATTCATGGAAATGGGCTTTGGCATGTGAATGAGCATTCAGAAAAGCAAAAGAGCTGATTATCTCAGAAAATGTGCTCATACAATACAACCTACCCCTGCACCTAGCTTGTGATTCTTTACCATACGGCATTGCTGCAGTGTTATCGAACGGGATGCATAACGAATCTGAGAGAAACTTTTTTTGTGGAAGTACAGAATTTTAATTAGTACCTGCATGGGAAGTGCTTTTCACTGATAATAACTGACCATTATATTTACATTTACATTTATGGCATTTGGCAGACGCCCTTATCGAGAGAGACTTACAAAAGTGCTTTGAAGTCTATCAAAAATACATTAATGCAAATATAGATGGATTTTTGCCTCTGTTTGAGCCAAAGGAAAGGTGGCAGGGGTGGCATTAAAGGGTGGCATGTTAAAAATGGATCTGTAAATCCAGCATGATAAGAGCTATTGTCTGTTTACCAAGGTTACCTCATGTGGCATATAATCCTTGTTTCAAAGTACTGAAGGGCTTCATGTAAAAACATTGAAGTGAAAGTCTTTTGAAGAAACTGCTGTAGGTATATTGGTATGCACAGGGTATCAACAAACCCAACAACACTCTCAGACAGCCCCTGTTCACTCATGAAAATGGCCACCTATTGTCAGGGAATGGATGCCCCTTTCTGGAAAGGATACTTGTAGTCAACGCACTCTTGACATTTCCTCACAATGTACAATGCAACCACCCAAAAATGGTTTGCAAGATGTCTGATATCATTTAACTCTTAGACCCCACCTGTGCCCTTCATGGGGAAAAACCTGAGATACAGCCTTTGGAGGAGGGTTCAGCAATAATTATACATCAGCTAAAATTATAGCAAGTGATTGCATATGAAATATATACTAAGATAAAATTCTACAATCATCAAAAAAAAAATGCAGAACAGCTATTGAAATGTTTTTGAAACATGGAGAGGGCGAGGTTATATTAGCGGCAAGGGAGGCCTGTCTAACTTAAGTGGAGCGGGAAATATTTTTGCTGGCAGAAGAACACAGCAAGTCCAATACTGGGAGACAAAGAGCAACTCGCTGCCCTTCTGTCTCTCAAAGCTCATAGCCATTTCTCTCTCTCAAAGATCACAGCCCTTCTGTCTCTCAAAGCTGGCTGCCCTTCTGTCTCTCAATGCTTCCAGTTTCTCTATCTGAAGCATTGCAGACACACTCTTTCTCTCCCTCTGAAGTATCACAGACACGCTCTCTTTATCTCTCTGAAGCAGTGCAGACACCTCCTTTCTCCACATGAAGCACTGAAGAGGCCCTCACTCCCCCTGAAGTATTGCAGACACACATGATTGGATCACAGTCTGACCCCACAGAACTTCATCAGGCAACTGAATGCTTAGATAATAGAATGCTTACTCAAATGTAGCTCCACTAAAAAGAAAATAATTAGAGAGAAAAATCTAGTACCCTGGTATAATGATCACATATGCACCTTAAAACAGACCACTTGAAAATTAGAATGTAAATAGCATCAAACTAAATTGGTAGTATTTCAGACAGTATGGAAGGAGAGCCTCCTGAGCTGCTAGATCAACGTATCTCTCCACCCAAAATGATAACCAAAATAATCCTAGATTCATATTTAATATTGTAGCAAAATTAACTAGGAATGAGACCACCATAGAAATATCCACACCATCAATATCAGCGATGACTTCATGAATTTTTTCAATGGCAATATGAATGTAATGTAAATTTTTTCATATGTAATATGAAAATATCAGGCAAAAAAATTTAGACTATAAATTTGTCATATATATCAGATAATCTGATAACTAACCTTGTAGATAACAATATAACTACATCAGATCAGCAATTAGAATGTTTTGCTCCCCTTGAGAGACCAAACTAATTTCCCTAATTTCCTCATCAAAATCATCAACTTGTGTACTAGAAGAAGGTTGGTCATGCTTACCTTCATGGTTCTTCAAACAGATAATACCAGAAGCAATCAATCTAAAAATAATCAGTTCTTACCTTACCACTGGCTATGTACCTAAATTATTAAAACTAGTAGTTTGATTAAAAAACCTGACCTTGAGCCCTGTCAGCTCTCCAAGTATAGGCCAATATCAAACCTCCCATTTATCACCAAGATCCTAGAAAATGTTGTAGCACAGCAGTTATTCTCATACCTACATAGGAATAACATTCATGAAATGTATCAGTCAGGATTTAGACCTCATCATAGCATAGAGACAGCGCTGGTTAAAGTGGTAAATGACCTACTACTGGCCTGTGATGAGGGTTGTGTCTCCTTGCTTGTGTTGCTTGACCTTAGTGCAGCTTTTGATACCATTGTTCATACTATACTCCCCTGATAGACTAGAAAATGTTGTTGGAGTTAAGGGAACAGCCCTCTCCTGGCTCAGGTCTTATTTGACTGATCGTTATCAGTTTGTAGATGTAAATGGTGACTTCTCTACGCGTACTAAGGTAAAGTTTAGGCCCACTGCTACCTCTAGGTAAAATTATTCATAAAAATGGTATTAGCTTCCACTGTTATGCTGATGACACACAGTTGTATGTATCAGCAAAGCCAGATGTGAGACACCAGCTTAATAAAGTTGAGGAATGTGTAAAGGACGTTACACAATAGATGCTTATTAACTTCCTTCTACTAATTCTGAATAGACATAAGTACTTGTACTAGGACCACATGCAGTTAGAAGTAAGCTTTCTGATTACAAAGTATCTCTGGATGGCCTTTCTGTTTCATCATGTGCAGCAGTAAAAGACCTTGGTGTGATTATCGACTCCAGTCTTTCATTTGAAGCTCATGTAGATAATATTACTAGGATAGCCTTCTTTCATCTCAGAAATATTGCTTAGATAAGAAATATAATGTCACACGATGCAGAAAAACTAGTTAATGCTTTTTTTTACCTCTAGGTTGGATTATTGTAATGCCTTGCTATCTTGATGTTCCAGTAGATGCATAAACAAGCTCCAGTTAGTCCAGAATGCAGCAGCGAGAGTTCTTACTAGAACCAGAAGATATGACCACATCACCCCTATCTTATTCACCCTGCATTGGCTCCCCATCAAATTTCACATTGATTATAAAATACTACTATTGACCTATAAAGCACTGAATGGTCTCATGCCACAGTACCTGAGTGAACTTTTGGTCTTTTATGAGCCGCCATGCCTACTTCAGTCAGATGGTGCCGGCTATTGTTGGTACTTTGAATAGTGAAGGCTACAGCAGGGGGCAGAGCTTTATCTTACAAAGCCCCACAGTTATGGAACAACCTTCCACTTAGTGTTCAGGACTCAGACACAGTCTCAGTGTTTACGTCTAGGCTGAAAACATATTTGTTTAGTCAAGCCTTTTGTGAATAGTTTTTTCTTAGGTAAAGGAGCAGATCTAGAGGGTTCATGGGCATATAGTGTTTTGCTGAACTGGGATGTTTCTCTCTCTCTCTCTCTCTCTCTCTCACTCTCTCTGTCAAGCTACACATACTACTCCTGCGATACCAGTGATCTTGACCCCTTCTTCTCTCTGGACCTGCCTGATCCATCCCGATACCCTACTTGTGGTTGGAGTTCTCATCACTTGGAAACCACTCCCTGCTGCTGAGGATGGGCCCCACATGGACAGCCTAAAGATACATGAGATTACTGTGCATGGTGCCACATGAAGATACCTTGTCATCCATGCTACGCTTTGGGGCCCTTGAACAGAAAGGAAGAGTCATTCTAATACACTGATAATTGAGCCATCTCTCTCACAGAAAATAAGGACACCCCACTTTGTGGCCCTAATGCCATTCCTTTGCTACCAAACTAACCTGATGCTCAGCTTTCATCCTCCCACTCTAGACGTCCATTTGCCTGTGATTAACTTCAAGAAGGTCTTTAGTTTGATCTCTTGATGCCTCTTCCATGGACTTCCAGATCACACTTCCAGATCACCATGAGCTCATCTCCTAGGCATACTACAGCTACATCCAGATCAAGAAATAGAGCCTCAGTAAGGAATCACAAGCTACAGTACACATCATATTAACTGTCCTTTGGGGGCCTGGCTAGCTACCGCAAAGTTCTCCCCAGTACTGCAATCACTTTTAATGTCATTTAGATGAGTGTGTGGTCTGCACTCACAGTAGTATGTAGTACAATGAGTTTATTTTACAAAAAACTGTAGGTGAACATGAAGACTCTTTATAATGCTCTTTGACGGTAAACAGTGTGTCCTTTTCATTTTATGTCACTTGTTTGCAATAGGCCTATCTGCTTTGTAAAAAAAAACCACTCTCATTAATATTTATAAATATATTTACACACCCCAGCAGACATTGTTAATTATACATGACTGTACAATATGCAGTCCTCTAAGATACCAAGTTTCAATCAGTTTCAGTATTCATGAGCATTTCTAGTTTATTTAAGTTTACTTAAGCTAATGCTGAGTATTTTGCTGAGTTGTGTTGCTAGTTGCTATAGCAACAGTGGTCCCCCATCAGTTGGTTGGGTTTAATTTGAATGCTTAGATTTCTGATGAGCACATTCTATATATGACTGAGAATAATATAACAGAAATAATAATGTAAAAAAAAAAAAAGCCTGGGAATGGTATAAATCTCCATGATAAAGAATCAGAATTGAAATACCATTACAATTACATCTCATGTTTTTACATTAAAATTTGGAACTCAATCATAAATATAGTAATTTAATAATGCTGGTTTGTGAATTCCAACGCAATTAAGTAATCACAGAGAACCTGGTTATGCTTTATGGACCCCTCAGGTCCATGACCATCAAGGATTAATTAGAACTGTGTGGAGTTAGCTAACAGAATGTGAAAACACTCAACTATAAATTATGGGAAAAAACAAAAAAAAACATATCCCCATGTTGTTGAACACAGACTTGTTATATACCTAAGAAGGAAAACATTAACAGCAAATTGGGCACAATACTGACAACATAAGTCATATTCAGGTGCCACAAATATAAGTTCCACAATTTTGCAGTAAAACTATTTTGCAGCAGTAAAAAAAGAAGCAAATGCAAATAAGAGCAAAGAACAGAGAATGGACCAAGAGAACAACAGTAACCTTACTGCTAAATACTGAATTTACACAACTCTAACATTTATGACAGAAATAATTACAAAGTAAGTATTTAGAAAATTGGTATATTGTCAGGATTTCTGCCATTTCAAGTGTTTCATACTGCTAATACTTTATTTTTTATTATACAAGGTTTTCCCCAGTTCTCTCTTTATCCACAGCTTTCGATCATATGAGGTTGTGTAACAGGGAACACAGCATGGCAGAATCTTAATTCATTTCATGCTCTTACTGTTAAAAATACATAACAAAGTCTAAATAACAAAGTCACTTAGCATAACTAACATATTAACATATTATAGCGTAACATATTAAAAATGTACTGGTTAATATTGTTGTTCTTTTTAAAATGGAGGAAACTTGTAAATATCTGAGGAACACAATGAAACATAACAGTTGAAACAATGTGATAAAAAAAGCCTATAAAATGCAGATCTGTGCTGAATTCCTTGTTTGTATTTGCATCCCTCTTTTCTGTCATGTTATAGACAGACCTCCAAAGTGCCCTTTACTCACACAAACACAAACATTTTGGAATTTAGTGCTAATTTATATCATAACTGGACAAGTAGAATGAGATAAACAGTGCTTATAAACTAGCTAGCTAGACTAGCTAATGATGGAGCCATGACCCTGCCAAAGTTTTCTTGGACTCAAGTGGGAATGGGGCCCAGAGGATCCAATGATGTGCAGTACACCTTTCTGATCAAAATATGTTGGTCGAAAAAAAAAACAGGTTTTGTCCTCTGGCCAGGACCAGACGTTTAGAGGCTATTTTATGCACATTAAGATCAATGAATTATAAAAAATCAATATGTTGAGCATGTTTATTTTGCATGTATATAGCTATCTTTGATAACTAGATTGAGATGATGGAAAGTTAGCAACCTAACATGGATGACCTCTGCTGCCCACCATAGATTCTGGCAGGCAAGGCCTTGTGTATATGGACATGGATGACAGGTGGGGATGAGGAATAAACAAATCATTCTGAAGTTTTTGTAGTTCACCTTGTAACTGCTACAGCAAATTCCACCCAATGCACCTTTAAGCCATGTGATATCAAAACTTGTTATTTCATGAATAATGACAATTTTAAATAAACAGCACCAGAAGCACAGTTTTAACATTGTAACATCAAGTAAATAAGAACAATCAAATCATAAAGAACAAAAAACGAGATATTTTCACTACAGATTTTTAGGCACTTGACATACATTTCTGTAGAAGCACAGAGAGACTGGTATCTACTGCTCTGAGTATAATACGAAAGCAACTTAGCAACGATTTGACTGTTACTCTTTAAGCATCTAGTATGTTTCATAAATGTAGTATACGATATACTATATACTATGTACTATATATACAATGGAAGTTCCTTATTCCTACGTAAGCACACTTCCCTACTTAAATACACTACTGAAATAAATGTTACTTTATACAGTCCATTGGAGGTTTTGTTTTATTTAATGTAATCTGTTCAAACCAATGTAAGGCATTCCTAGCAAGGTGCTGTGAATTCTTAAAATGATTAAGCTGATGTCTTATTTTAACATTAATTTCAATTTCCAGCTCCATCTGTGATACAGTCCATGTTGTAAATGGCTGAATTTATTCAAGATTTTCTAACTTAAATACTTTGTGAACATAATCAATATTTCTTTAAATTTCCAGCTCAGCCTGTTTGGCCTTCATATATGCATCTCATGACATAAATGACACATATTTACTGCTAAAACATCCTCAGCTGAACTTGGAACTGTATGTTTAGATTATTTAAGTCCAATCTTATCTGCAAAGGGCTAGTGTGGCTGCAGGTTTTCATTTCAACTAAGTAAGAGTTACACCTGATAGTTGATTGAAGTCCAAGATCAACTGATTAAAAAGGTAGAATCAGGATTGGCTCCTGTTTGGTTGAAACAAAAAACCTACAGCCACACCAGCCCTTAGTGGAGAACACTAATGATCTAGATGCAACCATGTGACTATATTCCATTTTGTTGCCTTATTTGATTGTTGTTACCTTCTGAATGGAAATATTCATGATATTATACTGATTCAGTCTGGCTCAGTATTGTAACCAAGTCTGTAGAGCTGTACAAGATCCAGGCGATGGTTCTAAGAATGAAAAACAATGAAAAGTCACAGTAAGGTTGTGAAATCTTCAGGTTTTCTAAAGTCTTAATGACTGGTAATGCAGGGCATTGATGTGTTGGGGTCAGCACAAAAAGGATGTGATGACACATTGTGAATTTGTTGGTCTGAAGCTCTTGTCACAGTGCATTATATTGTCTCTGTTCTTATCACAGACTATTCCTTTGGGCTCCAAGGAAACGGTGCCATTGTTTCTTGAGCGTAAACATCTCCAGGGTTTGTTTTAGCATCTGAAATCAATTCAAAGGTGTCTTTTTAGTTCTCATAAAGGTTGGAATCTGACATTTTTTTTTAGCTGTAGCCATATATCAAAAAGTACAAAAATATGACACAGCAACAATTTTCCTAATGAGGCAACCTTATTCAAATGTGGCGTGTGTTGGTTTTGGTCTGAAAATACATTTCTTTTCTCATTCAAATTTATTCACTTTTCAGTTGGTGGTGCAAAATACTTCATATAGCAAGAGGATGATTTCTGTGTTGGCCTCAGGAAGAAGTCCTTTCCAGACTGAGACAGCAAAATAAATAAGTAAATAATTAAAAATAAATAAAATTAAATAAAAATTCAGTTGTGTTTTATGGCACAGGCGATCCACTGACAGTCTATAATTGATCAAAGCCATTTACCTCATATCTTCATATCTTCCGACATGCATTCGTTGCCTATGAGGATACAGTGTTACAGAATTAGTCTTCTTAATTCATGCCCGTTGCAATAATGTACATAAATAGTTAGTTAGAGATTGGTTTCACTCAGGTATACTAATCTTCCTAAGTGTATTAGTTGGCACTCCTCATTTGTAAAATGTTCAATTCTAGAATTCAGTAGTGGAAATCTGGGTAACCTCAGACTGCAGGTCTTGTTGGAATCGTGAGCGGGATCCTGGTGGGATCCGTTCCAGGCCTAGTCATACTGGCGTCCTTCCTGCCTGGGATGGGGCACAAACTGATGCCGGTTCCCGGTTGGCATTCCTGGCTCTGGAAAGGCTGTTCTGTTCCATCCTGGTACGGAATGGTAGGCAGAACTCCCTGAAGCACCTCTTGAAATTCTCATCTAGGAAGGCGTAAAGAATGGGGTTGAGACTGCTGTTGGTGTAACCAAGGGCAATGCACAGGTGCCAGCTGGCGATGACAAAGGGATTCCTCTGATCAATCTCCACCAGGGTTTTGATAATAATGAAGATGTGAATGGGTGTCCAGCAGATGATAAAAGCTGCCACCACCACTAGCACCATGCGAGTGATGCGACGCATGTTCCTGTCCTTCTCCTTGGAACCAGAGAGAAGCCGAACACTGCGCAGGCGAAGGATCATCAACCCGTAGCAGATTGTGATGACGAGGACTGGCACCACAAAGGCGAAAATGAAGACACAGATTTTTGTGACTGTGTCCCAGTACCAATCAGGATCAGGAAACTTCAGAGTGCAGACTATTTTTCCTGTTAGGAAATATTTTTAAAATTCAGCTGTGTTAGAACAACATCAGTGTTTATGCTTGGTTTGGTACAATATACTTAAGTTATAAAACAATTTGTTATACGTAATTTATTTGAAAGAGCACATTGTCGTTCACCTTGGTCTGTCGCCTTGGTAACTGCCATGATCATTATGGGCACTCCAATGGCAGAGGAGAGAATCCAAACGCACACGTTGATAAACTTAGCCTTGACAGGAGTCCGGAACTCGAGTGCCCTGACTGGGTGGCACACAGCGATGTAACGATCAACACTCATCATGGTCAGGGTGAAGATGCTAGTGAACATGTTGTAGTAGTCAATGGCTATGACGAGCTTGCACAGGGGCTCGCCAAAAGGCCAGGTGTTCATTAGGTATTTAGCACTCTGGAAGGGAAGTGTGCTGGTGGCCAAGGCATCAGCCAAAGCCAGGTTGAAAATGTAGATGTTTGTGGCGGTTTTCATCTTGGTATATCTGCACAAAACAAATACATGAAGAAGTATATTGTTAATATTTACTGTATATATGGCTTAAATTACTGTTAGTAACTATCATCTAGCAATAGCAATAAGAAAATAACATGCCCACCATGTATCTAGGTTGGTGTAATGGGTTTACTGTGACATTATTGAATTATAAAGAAGGAATTATGTACATTTTCTTTGGAATCAATCTAAACTGAAGGCTATAACAATACTAAGGATGTAACCAAATATCAATACATTATTTGCATTGAACAAATAATGTGTTCTAACAGGATACAAATACAGATATGAATAAGAGGCTTGCTGCAAAGTTTTCACAGGGCAACTGGTGAAGACTAAACATGCTCATTGGGACAAAAAAAAGTTGTGCAAATGGTTGAGGTTTTTATTTTCATGCAAGCATGAATGAGCGGTCAGATATGAAACTTGTGGTGCAAAGAAAGACCTTAGTAACTGCTTGGTCAGGGTCTAAATTAATCTACTAGTTCATTTATATTTTGGAAAATAGAAACAACTTAATTTGTCAGAAAATATCACAGATTCAAACAGAAAAAAAAAATAGCTGCAAGCAACAATCCACGGGGTCCAAGCACTCGTTGCAAATGTGCATTAATGTATATTAATAAAAGCTGTAAAAAAATATATTGTATTGCATTTTGTTATTTAATGTAAGCTAATGCATTAACTAATGTTACTTTTTGGTTCTGTTTGGATGTATATCATTTATTTACTTTAATATTTATCAATTTTAATAAAGGGAGTTTTTCCTTGCCACCATCACCTGTGGCTTGCTCATTAGGGATAAATTCACATATTTACAATTTATTTTGGTTTAATTTAATTTGAATCTATTTATTTCTGTAAAGCTGCTTTGTGACAATGTCCACTGTCAAAAGCACCATACAAATAAAACTGAATTGAAATTGAAATGAATTAATAGTTTAAATAAAATAGTTTATTAATATATATTTATATATTCATTTCATTTAAAAAAGTACAGCATATTTTCATGGTACAGTCAGTACTGTTTATTTTTGTAAAGTATCAAAAATATTAAAATCCAGTTACATATTAGCAGAATGATGCAGTGCACCAAATTCCAGCTCAACTGGACTTTTGGTTTCTGAGAAACAGATATTTGAACTTAATTCCACCCCTTATCAATGACCACGCCCTAACGTTTGCAACTGTCTTCAGAACCTTCAGAAGTTTGGTTCAAATCTATAACCAGCTCTGCCTCCTTAAAATTGATTGATGCCATATTGTGTACAAATCTCACCATGTTTTTTCCAGGCTCCCACTCTCCTGAGTAGTTTGAAATCAATATTGTGAAGATTGGCAAAAAAATCCTAGAACTAGCTCTCAGAAGTAGGTTTCACATTGTAATGCCGCGAGTGCCCTCTCAGGCAAATCCGAGGCCACCTACAGTACATGGGCTTTTATCACAGACCCAGAATCGGTTGCTACGCGACACCCTTGTGGGTTATTGGCCTAAACTTGCTGCACCTGCATATCTTTGATTGAAAGAAAGAAAGAAAGAAAGAAAGAGAGAGAAAGCAGTAAGGACCAGAAAGAAATAAAGAGAAAACATTAAGGAAAAGAAAGAAAAGGAACTCAGGATTAAAGAGAAAACATTAAGGGAAGGGAAGAAGGGAGGCTCAGAATTACAGAGAAAGTAGATTAAAGAAAAGAAAGAAAAGGAACGTAAGACTAAAGGGGAGGTTAGAAAGAGAAAACCTGATCTGGAAATAAAGATTTGGGTCCTTTAAGTTTGGCCAGGGAAAAGGCCATTTTGAGTTGCACCGAGGTACTCTTTGTGTTGAGCCTAATGTTCTGAAGCCCCCACATTTCTGACCCCTAAACAAGTCATGTGAGCACCACTACCCTGATGTGCACTGCTCCTGTAATCAGCTTGGTGGCTAGAGCTACGCAGCGGGGTTCCAGCAATACTTGCTTCGCACCTCGGCTAAGGCGCTCGGTTTTGGTTGAGCAGTTTGGAGGCCAGTGTGCACTTCTTCGTCTGCCCCGCTCTCACACTTGGTTCCCTTAACAATATATTGCCCTTTCGGGGACAAACGGGCCCTATACCGCACCTCTTCCCGTGCCACATGCTGAGCCCCGTAACACACATATACAAATTTTAACAAGTTTGAGTGGGTGGAGCGGTTTGAGTAAAAGAATCAAGCTAAAAAAGCTAAATCAAGCTAAAAAAAAAAATCAGTGTACTCTTTATTTTCAAAGCGACATGCTCTCTAAGAATGATTCGGTCTGCACTTTCTTTTCAGTGGATAATCAGAATAATAAGAAAAATGTTAACAAAACAATAATGTTCCAGCACTGCGTGATCGGACCCCTAATAATAAATGTGTGATTAAAGAAACAGTGCCACGCACATGTCTAGATGAGAAATGTAGCTGAGGAGCTGTCAGAGTCAAAGTCAAGTGTAGGCCACGCCCACTTTGAGTTTAAACCCAAATACACTTAAATTATGCCTTTATGTTCGGCCAGGGAAAAGGCCATTTTTTTGTTGTCATTTAATACACTGATATTATGACATTATAACAATATGACAGCGCAGATAAAAAGCTTAAACAGTTAAGTGTTTTTATAATTTTTGTGTACATTTCACAGTACTAGGATGGACCAGAAAAAAGCCCTTTCCGGATAAGATTGGACCCCCTGATGTAAAGGATTTATTACCTCTTGGATTATTTATATCAAACCAGAAAAAAGAGCAAGTCAACATGCAGCCAGTAGCATAACTGATGTGGCGTGTTTTAAATGTACTCTTCCAGTTTCAGGGGAAAGAAATCTTTTTTTCTGGCAGTTCAATCAAACCATCTATTATGGCAAGACAACGTGGAAATTTGTCACTACTATTTTTCTTTTTTATTTGCCTCTTCTCGTATTCTGTTTTATTAGGTTTACTGTTCGCAGATAACTCAATATGCTGACTTTTATTCTGTCTTTAAGGTTCCTACTGCCATGAGCTGTTGCCTCCTTGGCACTTTATGCCAGTCTTTACGTTCATTCCACCACTCAGAGCCCCTGGGAGGCATTTCTTCAAGACAGCGTATTTTTAAATGTAGGTGTCAATAATTCAGTAGCTTAGATTTCGTTCATTCATTTTTGTAATGGATTCACCAGTAAAACAACAATGCTGATATGGCATAACTAAGCTGTAAGCAAAACATGAAACAGAAGCAAAAAATTATAATAAAGAAAGCTGACTCAATTATTGGTACCCTTAATAAATCATAGGAAAAAAATAATTACGGATGCAACAAGAGATATTTTGAGCTTAAACATGGCCATGAGGACAGTGTATAGTTTTATTTTACCACCATGGTTTTATAAAACCCATTCATAAAAATTCTTACACAGTGTTCTGGTTTCCAAATTATTGGTTTCGTTTCCATTAATATTTAGTGAAGCCTTCCCTGCCAAAATAACAGTGCTCAGCCTCTCTTCTAGCAACAATGATGAACAATGTAAAGAGATTTAATCATGTAAAATATTACATGATTACAATATGTGAATTTCCTTCTGGGATGAATTCTGTGATGAATTCTCTATCTTTGGTGTGCTCTATCTATCTATCTATCTATCTATCTATCTATCGCCACGGCTGTGATTTGGTGTAGGTACTAGACACAGGGCGAGGTAATCACGGCCATGCTGATATTCCATATAACCACATTCTTGCTTGTGCAGTATTGCTTTTATACAACAATTCTATAAACAAGAAATTAATATTTCAGACACAATAAAGCCAAACGGTCTGTTTATTTTTGCTGTGCTCACAGAAATAGATCACTTTATAGCACATTGGCTGGCTGGCTAGCTATCTCCCATTGATTTGTACATTCCTGTTAAAGGTCCTTCCAGTAAAATTGCCATCCCTTCTTCCTTTTCATCTTCATCTGATGAGCTTTCATATTGTAACTCAAAAGTTATATTCCTGAAAAGTATCATTTGCCATGTCGGCTGATATCATCATTAACTGTACTGTACTAAGCGTTTCGAATTAGGAAGTGGAATGTTAGGTGGTGAACACAGATGAGCGGAATGATACACAGTGAAACATCCCAGTGTGGTTACACTAAATATAAGCACTCTTGGAACGCGGATCGACCAATCAAATCAGTGGACCAGAACTAACTGTTGTATGTGTAAAGTTCACATGTATGTAGCCTTATAATTATACCCCATTTAAAAAAAAAACAGGGTAAAATGCAACAATAAATTTCCTTGAGACTGACATCAATGATAAAAAAAAATTCTTACAATAAGGATTTTTCTTTGATGATACTTAAATAGTCTGTCTAACTATTGGATGGCAAAATACGAATTGTGTGTACTGTGCATTTTATAGAACCATTTTGCCCATTAACTTGAAGGCTGCCAATAAATTTCATTTCCAGGAACCTTTTTCTATATACAGTATGTTATTCAGCATCATTTAGACACATCCTTCTAAGTGAACCTTATGGCCCAGACACCAGTCTGATATTGAACTCTAGACCCTGGTGAGCAGAGGGAAAGGAAGTACATACATCTCACTGCATGTAAAAGCTTCTGTGCTTCACTTTGTGTGCATGCAATTCACCTTACAGTCTCTGTTAGGGCTGGTGTATACTTCTGTGAAAAGAGTCTTTACAGCTCAATGCAGATGGGGTAAGCACGGCATGCAGAGGACATGCAGTAATTCAAAATCTTACATCATCCAGTCTTCACGCAAATGCTGAAAGGTTGAGATGAAGAGGTGTGTTCTGTTGTGTACCTGGAAATGCTGTGACAAGATGCGTCCCTACCATGTTTTGAAACTGTAGTCTGTAACGGTTTTAAGAAATTATTTTAGCTCTAGCCTATTCATGCTGTCAGTTAATTACAGTGGCGTCTGGAATAAAATGTCTCCTCTAAGCGTTCTGGGTCGAACGCTTTCCCGCTGAGAAACTCAGGGGCGCTTCATGGATTTATTTACAGAAAACGACAATCATGATATTACGGCAAGGCTTTATACCAGCTGTCATTATAATGGCCATTTAATCATTCTGCACGATGGAACAATTTTCTTTCTTTTCCCAGGAAAGACACAGGCGATGTGAACCAGAGCAACTCAGTTTTAAATTTCCATGATTGTAGGATTTGTGGATTTAAGTACTACTTAAATGGAAGTACTGCTCAGTACAGACGAGTGAAAATGTTTCTGCAATGCTTTCGGTGCAAATTGGGGTATAATTGAGCAAGTTTTCTGTGGGGCTTTTTTTTCTGTCACCATCATCATTTTTGTCTAAATCACTTTTCACAGCAAATTTGAGAGTATTTAGGAATGCTTCAGAGGTGTCTCAAAACACAGAAAACACACAGGATCTTCTGTGGTCGGATATATGAACTGCAGTAAGAATTCAAACACGTGTATTGGATCGATCCCATGGTGGTGGTGGTTGTTTTTTTTGTTTTTTTTTGTTAATTCGCAGATTTTATTCAATGCAAATAAAGCAATTACTGCACATACTGCATGTGGTCATCTACCCGCCTCTGTTCACTTGATCTTGAATATTTTTCTGTTAGAAAATTTAGATTTACATTAATCACTGCTACCATTTTCTGGAGATCCATGTTTTTATCCTGACAAGTCTGGTTGAAACCAAACCTGCTCTTCATGCTGACCTTTCTTTCTTCCACCAGTACAGATATAAGGGCTGTACTTGGGTGCAGTGGGGCTTGTGCTTGGACAGAGAATAATTAAATGTCATAACTTAAACAGGATAAATCCTGAACAAAGCCCTTAGTAATTATGGAGCAGCTGCAACTGGATGTCCTCAGTGGAAGTGACATTAAATCTGTTATTTTTGAGATTGTAGCTTATTAAATGTGGATTATTACCTTTTTTGAATTTCGTGATAATATTCACCTTAGAAAACATGACTAGTTCTTCTTGTTCTAGTTATTAATATTATTATTAGTAGTAGTAGTAGTAGTAGTAGTAAACATAAGCTAGAATTCAACACTGGTATGATTGTGTTTTTCCTACTTCTCGTGCACTTCTATTGGCTCATAACACATTGTTGATCGATATATGGTGAAGCAATTGTCATACTTCATGCTTAAGATTTACTCTGAGGACCTTTACAGCATATTTTTACTCCCAGCTTTTAACTAAGCATTTTTTCCAGTCTCAAGTAGACTTCTTAGACTATTTTTTAGGAATACTTCTCAGAAGCTTTGTACATAAATGCCCTGGTCTTCAGAAAGAGTTGGGTAATTTGAGCTAGTAGGTAGGATGACATTTTGATTGTAATGAAAATTAGAAATAAGATAAGAATAATAAATATTAATAATATGATAGGTAGGCAGAATAAAAGGTAACAGCCTGATATGTACATACAGTAGATATAAGAAAAAATAAATAAAACTATAGATAAAGAATAGCATATCTTTTTTTTCCACCTTTAATGTAATTTAGCAACAAAATTCAAGTGAAAACAAATAGAAACTTTTTAGGGAAAAAAAAGGGAAAAGAAAAAACTTAACCAACGAAACAATAACCTGGTTGCATAAGTATGCACACCCTTTTCTAATGGGACATGTGACTGTGCTCAGAATTAACATTCAACTCATGTTCAAAAGTAATTATCATACACATGTAATCACTGTAGTGAGTCTGATTAACCAGAAATAAAGATCAGCTGTTTCTGTAGGATTTTCTTGACATCTTCTTGGTTTCATCTGACTGCTGTAGCCATGGTTTACAAAGAGCTTACAAAGCATGTGCAGGATCTTATTGTTGAAAGGTATCGATCAGGAGAGGGGTACAAAAGAATTTCCAAAACATAAGATGGACCATGGAACACCGTGAAGGCCATCATTATCAAGTGGTATCAAGAATTTCTTTTTTCCCCTTAAACATTTCTATTTCTTTTTCACATTAAATTTTTAAATTTTGTGGTTACTATATCATGTTAAATTTTGTGGTAGCTACATCACATTGTGGTTGCTATATCACATTAATTAGTAATTTAAATCACTATAACTGATAACGCAATGATAAGAATGCAGCATGATAATAATATAGAGCAAGATGTACATGTACAAATCTGACCTTGTAGCTATACATAAGCTGATCCATAGTCATAAATATATTAAATATTTATCCTTAACAAACAAACCTACTCTGTATTGTGTTCATCCAGCCACACTTATTTGTGAATGACTCATTCATCTCACAAGAACCTTTGGTGTGCTGTTCAGCAAAGCATTTTGCTAACACTAGGTCGAATCGCCTTGAATTATTAGTATTTGCCCCACAATCACAATCCAGTTGTTACACTGTGTAGCGATTTTGTTTATTACCTCTGATTTAAGTGCACAGCAGGAAGCTCAGTGTGATCACTACACTGTCCACAGTTATTCATTACTCTTCTGAGTTACAGATTGTCTTATTGACAAACCTCTCCCCATCTCCAAGCCAGACCTGCAGTTCAAACTCATCAATCAACCTGGTGCTAAGTGAACCTAATAATCAATCATGGAGACACTGAACATGTAGCTCCAGGAAATAGCACCGTATAATTTCAGGGTTGCCTTCTGTCACAACATGTAGAGCAGTTTTTATTCTTCCAATTACTCTTAGAGAAAGCAAAGAAGAGAGCTCATCCCTCCTCGTACTCTTCCGGCTAAATATGCTTCACACACATTTGCCAGCTGCTGAGGGGATAATTTTCCCAGAAGAACTGCATATTCATGAAATTTGTTTTTAGCGCAAAGCATAGAATGGACCTGACTCCTCAGTCCTTTACTTATTAACTAATTTACTCAGTGGAACACAAAGCAGATTATATTTTGTCAAGCGCATTTTATTGTTACAGTGGTGTAAAATCTGGCGTTATGATAGTTCTTACACTCTCATTAATGTGGTAATATGTAAACAGTCATTTTCTAATATTTTGTTATTAATACATTTTTATTAATAACGACTTAGTAAAAATGTTGTATTGTTTTTTATTTCGTTTTCCCCATAATATGGCACAGTTTACACTGTCTTTGTGCCATAATTGATTACAAAGTGATATACTTGGGTGGCGTATAGTGGGGTCCAAAAATCTGAGACCACTGCTGAAAATACTTCTGCACATTTCCTTTTTTTTTTTGTTTTAGAATTTTCATTATTCTCAAACTTTCTGTTTATTTCCAATTTTAAAAAAAAATCTCAGATTTTCAATGTGGTCTCAAACTTTTGGACCCCAAAAGTATACAAAATATGCCAGGAATAAGATGCATGAACATACTGCCAAACCACACAGTGAGGAAAATGGTGAGGAAGGCCAAAAAATGCAAAGATTATAGTTTTTGTGGCTGTCGAATTTCAAAATCACCAACTACCCAAATAGCACGCAAACATCTAGCCAGCAGTGGCACAAATTACACCTCAACAATGTCATCTGTGGCTCGTTTGCTAACTGGGAAGATGTCAGTACAAGGTTGTTTTTCGTTACTCTTCATGCATTTTTGTAATATTCCAGTACTGACTGCAGTCAGTTGTGTGTTTCCTGGTTAAACAATAGCTCACACATTGTACTCAATGATGGCTGAAAAGAGCACACAATTTAAAAAAAAGGCATTGTGCCAACATCTTCCTAATTAGCAAACAAGCTGCATGCAACATTGTTAAGACATAATTTGCACATGTCAACACAGAAATGATTGCAGATCAGCGTGTTTGCAATGGCTTTGTCTCTTTGTCAGTACTGAAAACCTGCGTGGAAGTACGGGGCAGCAGGTAGTGCTGCTGTCTCACAGCTACAGGATCCAGGATTCAAATCCAAGCTTCGGTTAAGATCTGTGCTAGGTTTTGCATGTTCTCTGCGTGTCTGTGGCGGTTCCCTGCTGGTTCTCTGCTTTCCTCTTATCTCTCAAAAACTTAGCTGACTATGCTGGATCTTGCTGATACGATTCATCTACAAGTGGTACATCAAATATTAGTAATTAGTAAGCCAATAATTTTGAAACGAACGTTGTGACTAGTGAAAAATGTAACTTAATGACTACCGGATTAAAAGGAAAGCAAATTAACAAATAAATCATCATTACTGAGTCAGGGCAGAGATTGCAGTGTTCCTGAGCTGCTGTGAGTCACCTTGATAACCTTGTAATAGTAATTTAGAGGCAGACAAAACAAATACATCCTATGTCATCATGCCTGAGAGAGAGAGAGAGAGAGAGAGAGGTTGTTCCTTTATATTGATGGCAACACCTCCTGGAAAATGATGCTTTCAAGCCCAAGTTCTCATTACAACCACGACCCCAAAAATGCCTTAGGCCTGTGATTGGACAGTGATTGCATTTCAGTGTGGCACTACTGCAGTGCACTGATGAAAGTGAAATTACATTCACTTCTGAGTCTGCATTTAGAATTGACTAAAGTCTACATTACAACAAAGTCTACATACAACACGATGAAGGTTTTGCTTTTCAGTGTGTAATGTTTTCTGCATGTCATTACTGAAAAGAAGTGCAGTTTGTGTACTGCATTTCACACTCTTTCACCAGTGTGCATGCTTTTCTCTCTCTAGAATTGCACACTGAATTGCAATGTAGAGGCTGCTGCTTGTTTTTCATTCAAGTGACTGACATGCCCACTGGAGTTCAGTTAGTCCTTTTGTCTTGATGTGATGTACAGGGTGTGATAAAAGTCTCCATACACAGAGGAACTTAACAATTTTTAGCAAGAAGTCTTCCAAAATGTTTCATACTTAATTCATATTATATATATTTTTTTCAGATAGCCTTTAAGAATCCCTTTGACAAAAGAAGAACGTATTGAAATCATTCTCATGGCTGGATCGGGAAGCTGTCACAAGGTTGTGGTGGACATGGGATTACATGCATAATACCAGATGTGTTAATATGAGTTCATCATGAGTGGTAGAGATGACACCGTGTGTGTTTACAAAGAAATGGCAAACATGTAGAGGACGTTAAGTGTTAATTAACTGTTAATTTCCCCTATGTATGGAGAATTTTGGGACACCCTGTAGATATTGCAAGTTTCTTGATCCAGAACCAGGTCTATATATAAAAACATTTCACTACATCACATGTATGTGATATGTATGTCACAAATAAAGAACCTTGAACCTGCTTGTATGGAAGAATAGTGCCGTTGCTGCAATCTGTCTTCAGAAGGATGCACTTTGGAGAGAAGTTTGGAGAGAATGGGATTGAAGGGAGGGCCTGAACTCCTTCAGCCTCCTCCTTACATATTTAAAGCTCCACAGGAAGGGTATAAACTTGTGCTTTAAACTCTCCACTTCTACTAGCACAGCAGACAGTCCAATGGCAATCAATATTATTCTACTTGAAAGCTGGAGTAGTTCAGCTGGAACACAAATAAGCTGCACTCTTGACACCAACTGAATCAAGTGTAGATTTGTGGTGTGAAGCACACAGTCTGCTGCTAATTACAATATTTATGCCAATTCTGCCCTTCTTCTAATCAGTCTAGTTCTAGATTAATGTGAACTCGATTCAATTACACTAGCTTGCCAGCACTGTTCGATGCAAATTGTAAAACTCCAACTGACTGAGCTCAGCTTTGAGATCTGCACACACTTCAGGTCGGGTCAAGTAAATCAGCCCCCATGGTCGATTCAGCCTCTGTTTGAAAGTACATGGACACGGCATGACAGAATCAAAAGAATATGCTTCATGATCCATGCTGATTCATGTGTGTGGTGGTGCTTTGGCCAAATCAATTTCCTTTAGCTGTTCTGTACACAGTATGCCCATAGGGTTAGAGTGAATGTAGCTTAACTGTAAAATAAAAACATGAACAAGCTGCTAAACTTGGCATTAGCTGGAAGAAGAGGCACAGCATGGTGAAGTCTGTGTTAGACAGGAGCTGGTCTGTTCATGATATCATGCCATAATCTCTGCTTTCACATTACATACTGTTCCATGTGTCCTCTCATTCATGTTCCTCTTGCCACAGCTGTACCTGTACAAAATCTTGAATTAGTCCCTTAATAAATTGAAGCATAATGAGTTTTCTTAAGAACAATAACATTTCTGAATAACAGTATTACTTTTGCTGGCAATTACAAAAAAAAAACATACATAAATAAATTGATGATATACGTTCACCAGCTACTTTAATAGGATCATCTGTACACCTGTACATTCATGCAATTATAGCACCAGTGCAATGCATAAAATCATGCAGATACAGGTCAAAAGCTTCAGGTAATGTTCACCTCAATCATAAGAATGGAGGGAAAATGTGATTTCAGTGACTTTGACTGTGACATGGTTGTTGGTGCCTGATGGGCTGGTTTGAGTATTATAGAAACTGCAGATCTCCTGTGATTTTCAAGCACAACAGTTTCAAGAGTTTACACAGAATGGTGTGAAAAACAAAACAAAAAAAACATCCTGTAAGAGGCAGGTCTGCAGGTGTAAATGGCTTGTTGATGAGAGAGGTCAGAGGAGGATAGCCAGACTGGTTCGAGCTGACAAGAAGACTAAGGTGACTCAAATAACCACTCTTTACAACCGTGGTGAGCAGAAAAGGATCTCACAGCAAACCTTGAAGCAGGTGGGTTTTACTCCTGTCAGCCATGAATAGGAATCTGATGCTACAGTGGGCACAGGCTCACAGAAACTGGCCTGTTGAAGAAAACAGGTGATGTGGCAGTAGTGCAATGCATAAGTGGCTGTTTGGATAATTGCATGAACGAGCAGGGGTACAGGTGTTCCTATCTGTCCGGTGGCTGGAACGGATACAAGTGCAAGGTAAAGAAGCCTTACTGAAAAGTTTGAACTCAGATCCAAATTGAGAGGCAAAATTGTAAACAGGAAACAGGCAATGGTCAGGTGATCAACAAACAACATGAACTAGACTAGGCAATAATCAATGAACCAAAAAACCAGAAAGAAGATCAAAGCCAGGTAATAATATAATAGAATGAAAGGCTTGGAATAAACTAGTAGCTAGGACACAGAGCATGAGTTCGCAAAGAGAGTGTGTGCATGCGTGCGTGCGTACATGTGTGTTGAGTCCTTAAATAGTATGGCAGTAATTGTGCACAGGTGAGTGTGACGAGTAAGACGGTGAACATGAACGCGATAGTCTCTGTGGTGGTTGGGTGTTGTAGTCCTTGGTGGCCATATTTGCAGGCCTCAGTGTTCTGAGCAGTGAAGTTTAACTCTGAATCTGGCGTTGACGTGACACTATCTAAGTGGCTGATGAGTGTATTTGAAGTTAGGTTTCACGCTTCCTAATTGTTTGGTGAGGTGACTAGGTTTTTTAAAAAAAATAAAAATGATTCATAGAATGTGAAACCCTTCATCAAAAAAAAAGCCTTGTGGCTAGTAACTTATCTTTGGACTCAGATACACAGGTACTATTGTCGTACAAGTGGCAAAGAGGTGCAGCGGGTATTATTTCTGCATCACAGCTCCATCGTCCACAGATTGATCCTGAGCTCACGTTACTGTCTGTGTGGAATTTCCTATGTTTTGCCCTTATCCATCTGGGTTTCTTCCTGGTTTCCTCCCACTGTCCAAAAAAATCCTGGTAGGTGGACTGGTGACTCTAAATCCACCTATATATATATGTGTGTGTGTGTGTGTGTGTGTGTGTGTGTGTGTTCCTAACCAGGATAAAATGGTTACTGAAGATGAATGCAAATGTTGATGATATGAGGATGAGGGATAAAAAATGATATCTATTTGGAATACAAATATTAAATCTGACAAAATGTCAGGTATAATTAAAAATCTAACTTAATCCAACAAGACTATTCTTTTTCTACTGCAAATATTAGATTTGATCTCAAGTCTATTTATTTTCATACTATACACACGCTACATGTAATGAAAGAATGTCCAGTGCATGAAAACAGTATGCATTTCCTGTTATGTTCTTGTTATTAGAAAAACACACACATACACACACAAAAAACCCTTTCTATTCAATAATTTCAGCAGTATTCACTGAAATAGAAAATACATCATTTTCAGAGGTTGACAAATTAAAGGAAAAACCAAGATGAAGTGTCTAGTAAGGCCTTGGGCCTCCAAGAGCTGCCAGAACAACTTCAATACGCGTTGGACCAGATTATACATCTCTGCAACTGTACTCAAGGAATGAACACTGTTCTTCCTAAAGATATTCCATCCATTGGTGTTTTGATGATGTTGATGGAAAGCACTACCTAACATATTCATCCAAAATCTCCTACAGGTTTTCAAATGGGTTGAGATCTGATGAATGTGATTTACATTATTTTGATACTCATTTAACCACTCAGTCAGCTCTAATGCCCTGTAAATGGGGGCGGGGTCATCCTGGAAGAGACCACTCCCATCAGGATAGAAATGCTCCATCACAGGAAACTGATCAGTCAGAATAACTTGAAACTGATCAGTCAGAATAACAGTGACTCTTGATTGGTATTGATTTGTAGTGACCCTTTCCTAAGGGGAGTAGTGGATCTAAACCATGCCAGTTTTCCTTTAATTTGTCACCCATCCGTAACTGTGTAATCTATTACATTATTTTCATTGTGATTCATTTTCTTTTAAAAGAAAGTATCGAGAAATGGCCAGCAAACTAATTTGCAGCACTACAAATCATCCTCTTATAATAACCCCCACTTTGGAGCTACAGTCAATATGGAGCCATTTTATTTTCTAATTTCCTTTAAATTATTCAAGAGCACAATCACCTTTCACATTAACACAATTCCCTTAGGGGTGAGAACATGCATATTAATTGAAAACACTTTATGTTGTATGCATAGCTGAAAATGTACCATGTTTAGTTCACTCAGGCACACTTATAGTCAGCTCAAGAATTATTGGCACCCTTGGTAAAGCTTAGGATAAAAGGTTATGAAAAATGTAACCATTCATTGGACTAAATTTACTCTAAGAACATAAAAACCCATATTGATTTTTTTTTTAACAAAACCATATCTGTCAAAAAAAATTATTGGCAATCCAGCATTTTGTTTTTTGTGCAACCTACATTTGTCAACATAACAGCACTGAGTCTTCTACTATAATGCTTGATGAGATATAATGCTTCCTAGGAGGAAACAGAGCAAGGAATTTGAGACCACTTGTCAATACAGAATCTCCCCAGAGCCTCTATCTCCTCCTCTTGTTGACTCTCTTCTACAGCTAAGCCCACAGGTTTTCAATGCGATTTAAGTTATGCGACTGGGATGGCCATGTCAAAACTACATTCTGTGGCCATGAATCCTAATAAGACTCCCAAAGCCTTTGGAGGAAAAACAGCCCCACATCATGACTGATCCTAAAACATAATTTGGAGGAAAAACAGCCCCACATCATTACTGATCCTAAAACATACATTGGAGATAAAACTGCCGCACAACATTACGTATGTTCATACTGCATATAATCAAAGAATGTCCACTATATGAAAACAGTGTTCAAGATGCATTTCTAATTCCAGTTACAGCTATGTAATGTGGAGGAATAATACACTTGCATATTTGCATCTTCTTACAGACATATTCATTACAGCTCTAGCTTTTTTAAACATCTTAATTATTGCCCTAACAGAGGATATGCACATTTTCAGGCATGTAGTTAGTCATGTAGTGATATGTATATATTACACTAACTGTGCACTTTATTAGGAACACCTGAGCACCTAATCATTCATGCGTTTATCTAATCAGCCAATCGTGTGGCAGCAATGTGATGCATAAAATCATGCAGATAGAGACCAGCAGCTTCAGTTAATATTCACATCAAACAACAGAATGGGGAAAAAAACGTGATCTCAGTGATTTTGACTGTGGCATGATTGTTAGTACCAGAAGGGCTGGTTTGAGTAGTTCTATAACTGCTGATCTCCTGGGATTTTCATGACAGCAGTTTCTAGAGTTTACTCAGAATGGTGCAATAAAGAAAAAACATCCAGTGAGCAGCAGTTCTGCCGTGTAAATGCCTTGTTGATGAGAGAGGTCAACGGAGAATGGCCAGCCTGGTTTTAGCTGACAGAAAGGCTAAAGTAACTCAGATAACCACTCTGTACAATTGTGGTGAGCAGAAAAGCATCTCAGGATGCACAACACGTCGAACCTTGTGGTGGATGGGCTACAACAGCAGAAGATTATGTCTGGTTCCACTTCTGTCAGCCAGGAACAGAAAGCTGAGGCTGCAGTGGGCACAGGCTCACCAAAACTGGACAGTTGAAGACTGGAAAAACATAGTCTGTTCTGATGAACCTCGATTACTGCTGAGGCACATAGATGATTGGGTCAGAATTTGGCACCAACAGTATGAATCCATGGACCCAACCTGCCTTGTTTCAACAGTCGAGGTTAATGGAGGTGGTGTAATGGTGTGGGGAATGTTTTCTTGGCACACTTTGGGCCTGTTAATACCAATCAATCATTGCTTGAATGCCACAGCCTATTTGAGTACTGTTGCTGATCATGTGCATCCCTTCATGGCCACAATTTACCCATCTTCTAATTGCTACTTCCAGCATGATAATGCACCATGTCACAAAGCAAAAGTCATCTCAAACTGGTTTCATGAACACGACAATGAGTTCAGTGCTCTTCAGTGGCCTTCATAGTCACCGGATCTGAATCCAATAGAACAACCTTGAGACGTGGTAGAACGGGAGATTTGCAGCATGAAATGCACTTGAAAAATCTGATGCAATCATGTCAGCATGGACCAGAATGTCAAAGGAATGTTTCCAACATCTTGTGGAATCCATACCATGAAGGATTAAGGCTGGTTTGAGAGCAAAGGGAGGCTCTACCCAGTATTAGTATACTGCTTTTATATATATTCATGTTTTATTTTAAAAATTACTTCAATACTTAGTTAGATTTCTCTCATATTTCAATATGAGATTAACCACAGACATTTTTTTCTCTAAACTTTTGCACTCTTTTTTTTTTTAATCAAGGGTACTAATAATTCTGTAGCTGACTATATATTTCCTTACCCTCACCTTCCACTTTTTACTTCTTTTCATAATCCCAACTGAGCGAGTTGGAACACATTTACATTCAGTTCACTATGAAACATTTCATCTTCATAAAGCATTGGGTGTTTATTCTGTCTAATTTTCTGGATGGATAGAGCAATTGGTGAGGAACAGGCTCAGCTTCAGCTCAGTAATCAGACGGAGGGCTCTTCATTTTCAAAAACTGCAGGGTGATAGAAACGTTCCTCTCCTGACAGAACTCAAACACGTTTTGTCTAGTCAGCCTCTGTAAGATAAACCTTGTGTCATGGAATACACAGGTTTTCCATGTTTTTTTTTCTGAAACAGAATGCTGCTCTCGGTTGAGTTTTGTACAACTTGTGTGCTTTTTCATGGAAAAGTATACAAAGAACATTTAAGCAATATCGCACAAGCAAGAGTCTGGTTATACTGAATATTGGCATAGCTGTGATTCGGCCATAGCTAACTGCAGCCGTGCTGATATTCAGTATAACGGCATGATTGCGAGTGCAATATTGCTTTTATGCAACAATCCTATAAACCATAAATTAATATCGAGCAAATGACATTTCGTACACAATATGGCCAAATGTTCTCTTTATTTTTGCTCCGCTAGTGGAAATAGATCCAGAAGAAGCCACACTCAGGTTATATCAGGTGGCTGGCTAGCTAGCTCACATTAATTTGTACATTTCTGTTGAAGGTGCTTGCGGTAAAATTGGCTTCCCTTCTTCCTTTTCACCTTCATCTAACAAGCTTTCATATTTTAAGTCAAAAGTATCATTTGCCACGTCTGCTGATGATGTTGCTAACTCTACTGTGGTAACTGTTTAGGAAGTGGAATTTTACATGGTGAACACAGACAACACACAACGTGAAACATCCCAGTGCGGTTAGACTAAATATAAGCACTCTTGGAAAGCCGCTCGACCAATCAAATTAGTGGACCAGAACTAACTGTTGTATAATAAAAGTTATCATTTCATATACAGTTTCCACCAGAGAATAATAAGGTTGGTTCCCTTGTGGCTCCCCACCAACAAATAAATACACACTTTTATTGCTTCGTCATTTTATGTTATCCAGGTGTTATCCTATGTAAATGCATCAGAGCTGACAACATTTTGGTTTAGACATAACATTTATGATTTTTTGACCCCTTCTACACTTGTTGTTATAGATCTTTTCTGATAAAGAGGATGAGGAACAGAAAATGACATCTAGTGGGTAAGAAACCTGACAAAATGTCAGAAATGATTAAAAAGCTAACTTAATCCAAAAAGACTATTCTACTTGTACTGCAAATATTAGATTTTATAATAAGTCCATCTTTTTATAGTTAATGTTTTTTTTTATATATAGGAAATTCACTGAAGGGGAAAGGACGTAGGACATGAAAGATGCGCTTTTGCTTCTGGCAGTGTTTAATTCACTTACAAAGAATTTTGACCTGTGAATTCCCGGTGTTTTGCCTCATTGTTTTCTTTCTGTTGTTGGGTGCACATCTGAAAAAAAAGCAAACAAATTTGCTAGCTAGATAATGTTACCCCAATATTTTTACAAAAATCAGATTGTGTTGCCATCTTGACCAGAACTCCGAGGAAGAAGAGATTTTGTACCTCAATGGGACTTTCCTGGCTAAATAAAGGATAAATAAATAAAATTAAAAAAATACTATCAGGTGCTAAACAGCATGGCAGAAATCTGGAGTGGTAGTGGTTTAACATCCATCAGAACCAACATATTATTGATTTGTTCAACTTGATGGTATTACGTGATCAGGATTTGAGTGTAAGAAATTGAAATCAGATAACTGTATGCTAAAATTTGGAATGTACTTTTTTTGTTTATATACTATATATTACATACATTAGAATAGTTGTGGTAAAATGATTTTTTCTCTCTGTATACTAGGATCTTTTCTTAGCACTTTGGCACTTCCGATGCATGTACACACAGCAACAGATCCTATTAGCTTGAGGTTGCAGAGGGAATACTGTTAAATAAGTCCATTCTTGCACCCAGCTGTCATAATGAAGAACGATTATTAGGAGTATAATGTGCAGTGGCATCTGCAGGACTTAGTTGCCTATTGAACACAGCATTACACAAGCATTTAAGAAAAAAAATCTTTCAAATTTGAACCAATGACTGTAGGTAAGAGTGGACGACATGTTATCGTTTACTCTATTGTGCAGTTTAGAAGCCTTTGTACAGTGTACAGTGTTATTAATTTAATATGAAAAATGCTCAATTGTAGTGACATAATTTTCATAAGTGTATTGATTTTACCATTGTCAGAAAAAGATTTTAGAGCTTTGTGTCATGACTGACTGAGCTACCATTTGCTAGCTAGCTGAAATTATTCATCATTTGATCAAAGTAAGTACTAGTAGCTAATGTAAGGTACTAACTGAAAATATACTGGTAGACAATAATCAATGTTTACACTCAACACAACCTATATTTTGAGGAAAAAATCGCTGATCTCCATGATTTTCATCTAGCTCTGACACCCACAAGTTGCTCTTCTGAATGGCGAAGTGCTCTTTTATGCTCCGCTCATTCTGTCGGTGGAGTTAGCTGCCTTGGTTTACGCTGATACTTTGTTCACTCATGTTGGTTTGCTAGTTGTATCAGTACAACATGCTAGCTTAGACATCAAAATAGCAACATACCAGAAAATCTGCAAAGAACTACTCAATGAAGGTCTGTAAGAACAGAACAAGAAATGGCTTTGTTACAGAACTGTGCAGAGCTTCAGGTGCATGTTGGAAAGAATATTGAACTGTCACATCCAAAACTGTCAATCATCAACCACGGCCATTTATTTAGCATCAAATAACTCCTATAAAATGCATTTATCATACAGAAAAAAATACTGGGGGAGACTTCAAGGTCAACTGAACTTCACATTGAATGACAGAACACTATTCCAAAAAATAATACGTGGAGATGTAACTTAAAATGTAAGTTTGGGTTAAAAATGGTACTGCAGCCAGCCACTAGAGGGCCTCAAAGACATTTTGGCTTCACCTTTGAATCCCTGTTACGATGTCCACCCTTATATACAGTTATATAGAGTTATATACAGTTTAAACGTTGTAAAATATAGACAATTGCAAATGCTTATTTGTAGGTGGTCAACATAATACACATACTGTACAGCGCAGATGAATATGTACGTCTCAGAAACATTGTTTTGCACAGTAGTTACGCTATAATGATGTTTATAACAAGTTTTTAATACACTTCCTTCATATTTAACTGTCCCAAAAGTAAAAAAGATGGATCCTTTAGTTTGTTTAATCACAGTCATCACTGCTACGGTCAGAAACATGATTAACAAATCAGGATTCTGCATTTCTTCTGTTTCTCTGTGAAAGCTACTTGGCAGCTAGCTACACTGTGAGCACACGGATATCACGGTGACAGCCAATAAAACACTGGAAGTCTACTGCAGGAGGAGGAAGAAGAAGGGTAGATATGGTTTTATAAGGGAAGATGTTCATTTCTCCTGATTACTAGTATGTTATTTTAATTATTTCAATGGATCTGTCATGAGGATATTTTATTTCCTGTGCCTATTAAAGTTATTGCAATAGCAGCGCTGGTCGACAGTAGATCATGCTTTAAATAATTAAATGATAAATTCTGAATACCATGGCCATACCTACTACTGTGCTCAGTGCTCGATCCAAAATGCATGAGTACGTCACACTTATCAATTTAATTGAATAAATTGATTATATTTAGCATATTTCCTCATCCCCCACTGAAATTAATTCCTGGCTATGCCACTGCTTCAAAAGCATTTCAATCATTCTTGTATTTGCACGGCTGGCTAGCCTTGCCATTTCTGAAACCAGAGAGCGGCTAAAATTTAATATGCCCCTTTTGTATGCACTGCCTTTGCCACATTAAGCCTTATTCAGTTAATAACTGTTAGCATGAACACTTTTGTCCAAGTCCACAGATAAAATAATGCACAAAAGACCATCCTACAGCCACCCCAGCATCCCCACACTAACTGTCATCACCAGTGAATTTGAATCACAACAGCTTTGGATTATTTTCAGTTGTGAAACTTTATAGACTCTAAAAGCCAACAAGTTTCAGAGACTTAATTTATAAAACTGTATAGTTTTATAGCATATGTGCATATACAGTACATCTGAGGATATGGTTTTCATTTTCCATCATATGCAGCCAAATTAAATGGACAACAAATCAAGTCAATTGAGTAAATGTTATTTTGGCTTCCAATAAAGAAAGTCTCTATAGACTCTTGTTTGGCCAAGAAAGCCTATTTCATCAACTGGGTGCACACAATTTTGTGCATAAACTGAATACATTTTCATGCATAGATCATAACTGATCAGTTTTTCTCGTGCCTGGCAATGTGCATACATGCACAACTACTCCTGACCAAAAATATTTAGAAACCTTTTGTGATAAAAATGTAACCCGAGTATGAGAGAGCGTATAAGAAGGCAAATCCAACTTACTGTACTTTAATATGTTGATAAAGAAGTTGCTCTTCTATGGTTATAGGAATCGTTACCATCAGGATTAATACTTTTCAGGGAAGTGTCACCAATAATAGCTGAATTTTCCATTAAGCAATGACACTGAGGTGGTACACAACCTCTGTCCTGTGGCACTGTCTTTTTCTTTGGCTGTGATTCTTATTTTTAGCTTATAAATCAAACCATTTTTTGACCTCTGCCACAGCACTGACCGTAATGGTCACTTTCCCTCATTGTGTATTTTACTTTATGTTAGACACACTATGTAAAAGTGCACTACTGAAGCCAATAGCATAGACTTCCTTACAATATTTTGCCAATTTTTCCAAGATCTTTTTCTTCAGGCTAGGATTGTACTGTATGCTTTTCCCACCCACTAGCTGATCCTCCCCAGTTGCATAACAGCTACTAATATGGGATGGTGATGATTAACATATGCTTACTCAGACACACACGAGACCAATTTATCTTTTTGAACTGCAGCATTATCAGACAGCTAAACACAGCTAAACGAGAATGCTAACTCCCCTGTTATGTATACATGTGCTAACAGTCTTGTTGAAGTGGATTATTTTATAGCACAAGCAGACTTACTATATCTTACAACCTAAAGTGTATTATTTTACTATAACATTACATTATGAAGTGTTTTATTCCCCTTATACTATAATGAACAACACATCATGCTTTTTAACCATTTATAGTTATCATGGATGTTATAGCAGTTATAAACATTTGTTCCCTCACCAGCCTTTCTTTTTTTCTTTCTCTTGAAGTTAATAAGACCAAATAAAATGTTGTCATGTTACCAAGAAACTGTAAAGTGTCCTGAGGACTCTCCCATGATGGAAAAATTTGACTGTCAAAAAGTGCTTACATCCATAAATGTTAAACATCTACTTACAAAGAGCTTCACCATACCAGTGATTATACATTTTTCTTCGTTAAATAACACATTTTGTAATCTGTTTATTATGAAGGTCATCTGCAATATAAGTCCTCTGAATGAGCTGTTATTATAGAAATGATAACGGATTAGAACGAGCTCATTAATATAAACCGATCATTTCAATTTCAGCCAACATTACAGTCAGAGCCATGCTGTTATAAAAATGATTCAGCACCTTCTGACCAGCTGGAATGGAGTGCTATGATATAATCCTCATTAACATTGATTTATTTGGCAGATGTGTTGATGTAAATCAACTAATGACTGAGCTCAGCAGTTAAATGTTATGGGCATGGCTTAAGGAGCCAACAGTATAAGCTTGCTGGTATGGGATTTGAGCTCACAACCCTCTGATTAGTAGCCCACAGCCTTACCTACTGACCCTCCACTGTACATATACTATAATCTTATAAAGTAATTGTAATTCTTAAACTAGACCCAGCTTCGACTTTTTTTTTTCTTCAATACCACAGTTCAGGACCAGTATGGAGGCCAACTGGTCTCATGTTGCAGTGCATAGAATGATGATATCTGTTATCTAGGTATTTTAATATGTACAGTATACATATATTCTCTTCCTATTTAATTATGACGCCCCTTAAAAGGGACTCTCCTCCAGGAGACATATCAGACAGAATGCTAGAACATGATTGGTGTTCAGCATCATTCTGCTGAGGATGAGCAGGCAGTCACTATGAGCTAATGTCATAACAATCCAGATGAATGTCCATACCCAAGTACCCCAAGTATGTATCCCATCGTGTAATTGAATTAATTCATTCATCTTCTTTAACTGCTTTATCCTGGTCATTTATCTTATCCCAGGGACACTGGGCACAAGACTGGAGTACAACATACAATACAATCCATTGCAGGGCACCAAGCACACATACATTCAGACACTTATTCACACCTAGTGACAATTTAGCAGAGTCAGTCCAAATACCAAGCCATTTTGAGGAGGTGGAAGGAAACTGTAGAACCCAAAGGTGCAAACTCCACACATTTACCCACAATCCTACAGCTGTGAGGCGGCAAAGCTCTGCCACCCGTCATTTAAGTTTCTACAATAATTATTTAATCCTTTCTCACAGTGCACTGGTGTTCCATGGAAATCGACTTATCTGACATTGTTTGTACATCATTATGAACAAATTAATTACTTTATCACCGCTGTGATAAGTCTGTTATAAGATCAGTCAGGACACTGTTGGGTTTCTGTGTGTAGAGTATCATGACTCTGTGTTTAGCTACTGGTGAGCAAGTCGATGGGAAAGGGGAGAGGTGCGAACCCCCTGCTGGGCAAACAATTCACACCTCTCCACAATAACACTGGTACAGAGATAAACAGACAGAACAGCTAAAGCTTTTTTTTATTTAACACTGTATTTAACACCGTAACCGCCACAATAAAATTATAAAATTTAAACCTAGTAGGCTAGGTTAAAAAGAAATACTTATGAAAAACTGCTAATTTTTAAAGCCCTGAGTGTCTACTTTCATATGAGCCATTAACCACTACTGTGTGACTTCACAAATAAATTCAATGCTGGACACGGGCACTGTATGGCCTGTATGGCCAGTAGTCATTGTACTGTCTTGTGCTGTCTGCACTTGTGCACTTTATGTATAAGTTTATGTAGTCCCTTGTAGTTCTGTGTTGTTCTGTGTTTGTCTTATGTAGCACCTTGGTCCTGGAAAAACGTTGTTTCGTTTCACTATGTACTCTCTGGCTGTATATGGTTGAAATGACAATAAATTCCACTTGACTTGACTTGACTTGTCCTGCCACTTCTTCTATTCTAGTGTCGACAGGGATGTATATGTAAAAAATATGGATGAGCTCAGAGAGGAGGAGTTGCAATGAGCTGTGTTACTGCATTATTTATTCCAATCTGTATTCCAATATTTTCTCAATTGTCCAATCATCTAACTGCTTGTAAGAACAGTAGTCAGAGTGAAGAAGGCAGGAATAATCATAGCTCAGAACCATGGAATCAGAATATATCCATGGTCAAAACTTAAATTGGAGGAATGAGAAGTTCAAAACCAATCACCTAACCTAAACATGGGAAACAAGTCTACGAATTGCAGGACACACACACATACACACACACACACACACACACACACACACATACACAAACACACACCAAAAATGAGGAAATAAGGTGGAAAACAAAGATGACGCAAGGCTCCTCTACAGGAATGTCTTGAGGTAGGGAATAAAAGCAGTGACTAATGACATCTAATTATGAACAGGTGAGAATAATCAGCAGTAACCATGGGATACTGACTTTTCAGTATTTTGGAGACGGTGACATCTGGTGGTAAAATATGGGATGTGTGAAAGTGACAATACTGCCACTGCTTTAATAATTTTAGTGAATGATTACTATGCTGTATCTATCAATTAATAATTAAAGTGTACTTCAGTCAGACCCCGATAAGTCACTAAAGTGAAAATCACTCAGTGAATGAAGTTCCTTGTCACAGCATATCCATTAACTTTAAAAGCAGAAGCACTGCTTAGGCTAAATCGAATAGTGTAAGGAATTAACACCCACTTAGCATGTTAATTAAAGTGTGTGTGTGTGCGTGTATGTGTGTGTGAAAGCACCTCACAAAGAAGAAAAAAACTCAGTCTGCCGATATATTGCTCAGTAGACAGGGCAGAATTGTCCTTTGCATTAAATGAAAAGAGAGAATATAGATTTCGGTTAGCTAATGAGATCAGTGATAGATTAAAGTTCATGCCTGGTCTTGGAAAGAGATTCTCTTATGTGAACAGACACAAATCATCACACTACCCTGCTGCTTTAACATTTTAATAAATGCTATTTTAGATATGAGGAGTGCCTCGTCAGTTCATATTTCTAAATCAAAACTAAAAACATGTCTTTTCATACTTGTTTTCTGAATTTTTCCTATTTATTTTATTTTTGTTATTGATATTACTATTACTACTATTTCATCCCTTAGTCTTATTTTTATTTATTGTGCCCTGTCCATATTTTTAGTCTTTTATTATTTTATAATTTTATTCATATGTATGTTCAGCACTTTGGGCAACTATTGTTGTTGTAAATGTGCTTTATAATAAAACTTACTTACTTACTTACTTACTTACTTATTGTTTTGCTCAATCTTTCAATCTCCTTTATTAAATTAGTGATGATATGATATTGTTGGTTGTGCAATGTCAGTACTGAACACTACTTTATCCTGTAATCCAGAACCAAAAATAAGATTAACAAGCTCAAGCCCAGCAGGATGTTCCAGCTAGGAGGGCCTTCAGTTCCACCAGCTCTATATTTCCCTCCATTTCTCGCTCAGTGGGGATCTCTGAACTCAGACTGGTGCTCACTCAAGGGCACTGAGCCCAGCTGCTGGCCAACTCTGTAACGTGGAAGTCCACTTAAGACACAGCGAGAGACGGACTTGTACAAGAAGAGTGCAATCACTTCTGATTCTGATTTCTGAGAGTAATATAAATAGAGGTAAGTAGTAAATTAAAAACAGTGACTCATGAGCAGCTGGAAGCTCATCTGAATAGATTGGAAATTTTACATTTGGTAGTCACTGAATTTTGGTGGATGGCTGCTTCTAGGCAGAGTCCCATCTGTGCCATTTTCTTTCCATTTTTTAATGACGGATTTAATGGTGCTCCGAAGGATGTTCAAAAGTATGTTTGTTACTGCCAAGGCGTGATTGATACATTTCCCGAACTTTGTCCTGGACTTGTTTTTTATCATGTGACACTTTAATTGCACACAGGTTGACTACATTCAACCGATTATATGACTTATGTTGGTAACTGGCTGCACCAGAGCTAGATATATATTTCACAGTAATGGGGTGAATACTTATGCAATAATAATGTTTATATTTTTTAACTTGTACATAATTTCGCAATCTATATTGACTTTTTTCCCCCCACTTCATTATTATTATTATTATTATTATTATGGGGTATTTTGTGGACATTCATGATACATAATCCCAACTGAATTCATTTCAGCTTCAGGTTGTAATACTACAGCTTGTGGAAAAGTTCAAGTGGGGTGAATACTTATGCAATCCACTCTTATGCAATGCACTGTATATTTATTTTATTCTTTCAACTGTTTTTTTTTTTTTTACTTTTTTTTTAACTGACATATTTCTGAGGTAGCATGAATTTTGAATTTGAGTAACGTGAAATACTCATGCTTTGGAAATGTGTTTTGAATGTGTGTCTATTACAAATGACTGATATTCGTCAGAAAAACAGCAAGACCAATAACAAAATGATTCCAAGTAGTAGGTCTGTCCACTTTAGGGTTGTTACAGTGTGGTTAGTCATGGTGAATGATCAGACAGTTACTTCATGATTGACTTTCTCAAAAAATAATGATTGAAATGCATTCCCATCTACTGTCTATATTTTTTTTTTTAACCTGATCAGGTTCTTTACTCCAGTGATTCTCATCCTTTTTGTGTCTAGCTGTGACTTCCCAGAAATTTCTCAACCCCCTCACTCCCATTTCTCAACTCTCATGTAATCATACTACAGCGACCTCTGTTTCTGCGCACAGGGGATGTCGAGTGCGCTGAACACCCTTGCTATGTAATCCGCTCCTGTTGTAAACACGTTACACTGCTGCCACTCAGCATGTTCACGATTTTAATTTTAATTATAAATAACACCTCTTCTCTTCCTTTCCCTTCTCTTCCCTTCTTCTTCTCTTCTCTTCTCTTCAGTTCAATTATATTTTATTTATTCTAGATAATTAAGCAGCACTGCACACTGCCATGCTAGGTAGATTTTTGTTTTGCTTTTCCTCACAGCCAGTCTCTCTTTCAGCTTATAGTGACATTATTATTATTATTATTATTATTATTATTATTATTATTATTATTATTTATGGGAAAATGGTTTTCCAAAAGAAGATCAATCAGGGAAATTATCCATCTCTCTCTCTCTCTCTCTGTATATATATATATATATATATATATATATATATATATATATATATATATATATATATATATATATATATATATATATGTGTGTGTGTGTGTGTGTGTGTGTGTGTGTGTGTGCAAAGAATTCAGTTTTACCACCAGTTTGTGTGTTTTTAAACACCATAACACCATGATAGGTCATCATCCCAGACCTTTTTAAACCAAACATCACTTCAGTGTTAAGTGATGTACCTGTAACAGGCTAAAAGTTAATGTTCTACACCTTTAAATCTTTAAATGACTGATGTGATGTGTGTTTTTGCAGCAGAGTAAAGTGAGTGGACATCAGCTCTAACCCGAGCACAGTGCATGTGAATGGGAATGTTGTTGCTCTCAGTGCTCGGAGCTCTTACCTGACCACCCCATACATCACCAGGATGTTCCCGAGAAGTCCCACGACGCAGATGACGGAGTAGAGAGCCGTGATGGAGACCGCGATCACGAGCCCCGCGGTTCCTCGGGAGGGATTGTGCTCACTGTGGTTCTGTCCATCCGGCACGAAACCAGCCACATCGTCCGGGAAGGTGACATTGTAGGGAATGACTGAGTACAGGTCTGGGAATTCAGCTTCAGCAGCAGTGGACAGCTCCATGATGATGGCTCTGGGTCTCTGACTAATCACCCCGAGGGTCTGGGATGAGTAAAACCCTCAGGCTGAGCTCCAAACTTCTAGCTTTTTTTTTATTTTTTTTATACGAAGCTGAATAACGAATAACGACGCACGCGCCAAACAAAAACTCAGCAACAACACCGAGAGAAAGGAAACAGGCTTCTGAGCTCCACTTGCTCTTCTGACACCCCGAGCAGGTCTGTTCATACATCTCCTGTTACTGAGGCTTATATCAGAGAGAGAGAGGGAGAGAGAGAGAGAGAGAGAAGCAGACAGCATATGGAGCTTGGAAGATGACAAAAGTATCTGAATATCAGTTTCTTATATCTGAATTACATACATGTAACATTAAATAAAATGATTTTTTTTTTCCTGTGATGTTTTTCCTTTGGTTTGAAATTGCTCAGGCTAAGATTTCAGATTTAAAACATTCAGAACCCTGAATACAAAAATCTCAAGAAAATTGATTTCAAAAATCTAGATTTAAAAAAAGATTTAGAGCCCTAAATACAAATCCCAAAAATTCAAATCTCAAAAATACAGATTTAAAAAAAAAGATTCAGAGCCCTAAATACAAATCCCAAAAATTCAAATATCAAAAATACAGATTTAAAAAAAAAAAAAAAAAATCAGAACCCTAAATACAAATCCCAAAAATTCAAATCTCAAAAATACAGATTAAAAAAAATAAAATAAATCAGAACCCTAAATACAAATCCCGAAAATTCAAATCTCAAAAATACAGATTTTAGGTTATTAATGATATTTTATGATATTAAATGCCCTGGAATCCCAGGGAAAAGCCAATGCATTCAGAGTGACATAAGACTGTGATTGGTAAAATGTTGTGTTTGATGACTCTATTTCCCCCTGGGAATCCTTTTTTTTTTTTTTAAACCTAATTTACATAAAATCTGTATTTTTGAAATTTGAATTTGGATTTTAAAAATCTGAAATCTTACCCCTAGCAGTTTCAAAACAAAGGAAGAAAATACATAGATTAAAAATGTAAATGTATTAAATACACCCCAGGGAAAAAATTGATTTAATGTGACGTACTCAAATGTACAAAATTCATATTCAAATACTTTTGTAAGTTTTCAAGCTCCATAAAAACACATATACAGCATCCACTCGTTTACTTTATTGTTACTTGATCTCTGCTATGGACTTTGTACATTAAGAATTTCAGGAATGATCCACCTCGTAAATTAGTCTAAATCATTTCTAAAGTATCATGAGCAAATGTGTGGTAGCTTCTGACTGTATTTACTGTCACTTACAGACAAATCTATACCTCAATCAATCAAGTAGATCTCAATCAGTCAATCAAGGTTTCAAAGCTATTGGTTAAGCATTAAAGCACTTAAATCATTTTTACTTTTTTTTTTTGACTTGATCTGTATTCCTCGCAGTTTTTGTTTTCCACACAATTCAGACCTTCTACTTCTAGCTAATCAGAATTGCGTAAAGGTCACAAATAAAACACTCTGTTCAGCATGCATTATTCATGAGATTTTATTCATTTCTGCAAAATCAGGAGATAATTGTTGTGAATATTGAACTATTATTTGAGCAGTGTAAAAAAAAAGAGCAACAATAGCAGGCTTACATTAAGCGACAAATGTACAGGGTGATAAAAAATGTTAACACATACTGTATATAAGGTTACAACACTAACACTGGTGGAAACACTGTAACATTATAACACAAGGATGTTAGGTTACTAATTACTGACTGGAAAAAATGAAACGTGAATGAAATTTCACCAAAAAAACGCAAACAATACAATAAAGCAGAGATTAGAAACAATTTCTTTTTTATTTTAGTTCATTCTGTACAGAAACGGTATTTTTATGTTCACGCTCCCCTCTTTAATTTTAAACCAAAATAAACAAAACGAAATGAAAGAATGGTTAGTAACATTATTTACATATGATGGAGTTATTTGGCATGTCTCCCACCTTCCTAGCTCTAATCGTAGTTGATTGTTCACATTTGCAGTCTTCTGCATAATGTGAAGTTTTGAAGGATGTTTTCTTGAATATGGCATTGCAGATCACTATCATTATTGCCAGCTTCCAGATTGCCAGAGCATCCTTCAACTTGTGTTGAAGTTGAAGCAGTGTGATTTGTTGCTTGCAGAATTATAGGAATTTTTTTTTTCAAAGGATTTTCCTGCCAGCGGCCCATCTTCAAAAACCCGGCTATAGCAGCTTTCTAACATCACATGTTCCTGTAGACAGATGTTCAGGAAGTGCACAAGAGTTTAGGCCTATTGGGGAAATGTTTAGGCTGAAATTACAATGGAAATGAAAAATAACGTTAACAACTGAAGCACTTTTTCAAATAAAAAGTTTTCACTCTGGAAGAGTCATTTAGTTCACGTTAAATGAAAAGATTTGTTAGTTTTGGTTTTGGTTTTCATTCCCTCTAATGTTTCTGCTATAAAGAAAAGAAAACTGTAAAGAAAAATGTTGACAGTAAGTGATAACAATTTTTAATCACCCTGTATTATAAAGGATATAAATTCTCAGGAACAAAATCTGAAATGTCTTCTCATTTACATTTTTTTTTAAATCAGCTAGTCATCCATGAGTTAAGATGATTTTATTGATATGATATGACATGATATTATTGTTCCAGCAGCATACATAAAAGACAAGGCACAAAATACACATGAGAAATAAAGTAAGAATAAAATAAAGGTAAAATAAGATAAAGTAAAACAAATATTGAAAATAAAATCAAATTTAAAAGTTAAAAAAAAAACTCCACAATTATTTTTGAGAGCGCAGAATATTTGTTCTGTTAAATCTTCAAATAGCTTGTTGGCATGGTGGCGGCATCCTGGGTACAATTTTATATAGATTAAATATGCAGTGAAACATACCAAAAGGTCAGAGAACAGGCAAATGAAATATGGTAAAACATTGCCAACCTTGAAAAATCAGGTAATCACTCTAAAGAAAGCTACACAGCTGGAAATGTCAAAGAATCATTTTAGAACTGCAGATGTTGCATTATGGTACTCAGGATGCCGTCACCATGCCAACAAGCTATTTGAAGATTTGACAGAACGAATGTTCTGTTCTCAGACATAATTGTGGAGTTTGCTTAACATCACTGGTAAGTGTAATCTGGTTTTATGATCAAAAACGTGTGCAAACTACACCTTTTTGGCCATGAACACCGTAGATGGATTTGGTGTACATATAGAGATGGACATGGAGGAGCCTAATCCCCAGTGTAATGTAGCTTGTGTTGACATTTTACAGCAAACCTTGATGGCCTCTGCTAAGAGTGTAAAACTGGGTTGTCAAAGTTTTTTCACAATCCATAATAAATTGTTGTCCAAGCTTTTGCAGTGACCATTTCATCCCAGTAACCTAAACTCATCAGGTGAGCCGAAGAATAAGTAAGCCTCTTTACAAGTAAATACAGTGCAATGGAGACACAATACGGTTTAGGGTGCATCTCAATCAGCTCACTAGGTGGTGAATCAATATATTGTGTGCACAAGTTCGGGCACTGGTAAGGACTCGCTACACATTGGGACACTGATGACTCAATTTCCGGTCACATGACTACGTATTCGCATTGTAAAATCTCACCACTGGCATTTATCAACAACAGGCAGGACTGATCTCTTTCTGACATTATATGTTATATAAATTTGTTCGCTTAATCACATGCGGTTCTGTCATGGTACTTCAAGCAGCATCGTAGACTAGCTAGTGGATTTTTTAAAATTGTTAAAAACTTAAGTTGTGAAACTCAAACAAACCGTATATAGAACGCCAAATAAAGTTAAAAATCGCTAAAGTGAGTAATCGTTTGAAAGCTACAACAACGATAACAAGCTACTTATATTTGTAGACGAAGTTGGCTGGGAGTTCGTCCGCCATTTTTTGCAAGCTGAGAGGCTTCAGAAAATATGATGTCATTTCCAGTAAGGGAACATAGTGAGCACTGATGCTCCCTGGTTTTTGCGGTGCATTGTGGGATTTTTTAGGGAGTGAATATTCCAGTACACTGGAATCATTTTGCGATTGAGACAGCCCTTAAAATGGCCGACTCCCTGATCAGTGCCCTGACTACTGAACTAGGGAGCTGATCGAGACGCACCCTAAGATTTTTTTCCTTGTTTGCTTGTAGATATTGTGACAGAGAGTGGGTTATCATCTAGCCTTGTGGCTGCACTTAAATTTTCAATTAGCAAGTGCCAGTTCATGCTTTTGTTTTTACCAAAGAGAAACACTTTGACTCTAGTGACCAAGGAGTGATTATTTTCAGCTTTAATTAAAAACTGAATGACATGCATTACTGTTCGCTGGGACAGAAGGCAAGCTAAGGGAGCCTTCATGCACTGATAATTTTAACATTCAGTGAAGTTCAAATCTTCTTATCTATTAGAGAGACGAAGGCCTCTGTTTGAGCCTATTAAACCTCATATTTCAGTGTTTCTGCAGCTGAACTGAAATGAACTACCCTTATATTAGATGTGAAAGTGTGCATACTCAAGAGAAATGCTTGCAATCATTAGTGGAAGCTAAAGACATTTACTGTAAAAAAAAAAAAAAAAAAAAATGTTACCACAAATTACCACAATACAATGAATCTGGGCTATGATAATGCTTGATTTTATAATGCCCAGACAGCTTTTT
>CM040482.1:11241718-11283625 GCA_022758105.1 Pangasianodon gigas
AGACAGATTCTTGCTAGGCAACAGTGCTGACCTCACATGAAGAAAGTGAGCCATTCCATTCAGCTATAAAGCAGCTGGGCTCTGCATGTAGAAGTTTGCATATTGGCTCAATGTTGGAAAATCACAATCATTACAGCTGGAGTGGGGTCCAAAAGTCTCAGACCTCACTGAAAATCTGAGTCACTATTTAAATTTAAGCAAAATACTGATACTGACCATGTTAACCCTTTGCACAAAAGGTCATATTTTCCTCGAAGCAAGTGTCCAGACGACATTATAACAGATTTGATTTAACATGGATCATCAGGTTTTACACAAACCCATGGAGTCCATGCCAACTGGAGTGCACACTCTCATTAAAGTATAATAAACTTATTCTGAAATTCATGAAAATATTTCTACGATTCTACATTTCACTCAAGTAATTGCTGATAGTATTTTGTAATGAAACATTTTGTAATAAATTAGAAAAGAATGCAAAAGTAGAAGCATTTTCATTAGTGGTCTCCGAATTTTGGACCCCTTTGTGTGCTCAACTTCCTTGAAATCTTGTTCCAGGAATCTTTCTGCATTATTTTAATCTTTTTTATATGATATACTGAGGTAGAACTGATAGATCGTTAAGTCATAACACCTCTTGTCTTGGTAATAGACACTTCGCCTGATGACTAGGCTCACCCCTGACAGTTTCCATTGCCAGGCTGTGCAGAAAAAAAAAAAATAATAATAATCTCTAAAGAACCTCACTATCTAGATTGGAGAGAGCAAAGAAATAAGAGGGGGAGAGAGAGAGAGAGAGAAAGAGAGATTGTGCCGAAGACAGGGAGGTATAGAGTGACATGAGAGTGGGAGAAGTGAGAAATAGAGATAGGGAAGGACAGAAAAAAAAAGGTCTCCACTTAACGTTATGAGATATCGGACAAGGTTTCCAGCACTTGCTGCCATATTATAATGTGAAAACTGTTGCTAAGGGTCTCTGTAAGATTCAGAACTAGTCTTCTGTATCTTTGCTTAAGACAGATTGGGGAGGAATGAGAAAAAAAGGGGAGCTGGATGGAGGTGTGTCAGAGACGTGATATGTCTGTAGAATGCAGCACTGCATGAAGAGAGGGAAGGAAAGGAAAAACACACTGAATCATGAATCACAGTTTATGTCTGCATATGATCCATATGCATTTCAGACAGACAGGATATGCTGGTAATTACATTTTTATGTAACCATTTATAGAATTACAGTGTCCTTGCATTTGTGGCAGAGGCCGTGTCGATTAGGAGCTAGAACATGATTGTTGATATTGGTGGCTTTGCATTCAAGTCCTTCCTTTAACCTCGCCTCCATCAACGTGAAAAGAGCCCTGAGTGGCCCTGCTGTGAGTCATTTCTGCAACACTATATTCTATAACGTTTGTGATCAAGGTTGAAATATCGTTTTCCTTTTAAATCAATGTGGTTGAGTTAGTATTTTGGTTTGTTCTGTATTCCCAGCTGTGCTCTTCTTTCTTTAACTGTATGGGGAGGGTTTTTTTGGCTCATAAATAAGCTATTGCTTATAAATATAACATGCTCAATGTGGCATGTGCATGAGTGTCTTCATTTATAATCATCATACTCAGAGAAAAAACACTTACTTTAACTACCATATTACCCATCATGCATTATAGTGTAGCCCTGTAACCATGGCAACCCTCCAGGGATTCAGACTCCCGACTACAAACTGACTACAAAGTCTGCTGCTGATACTAGGCTTAAATGATTGGCCAGTGCAAACACTAGTTGGTGTGTGTGTGTGTGTGTGTGTGTGTTTACTCGAATAGATGAACGAATAGCATCCTTAATGGTTCCTGAAGTATATGAAAGCATGATGACCTTTCTGTTCTCCTTTCAACTAGTTATTCTGCTCTGCGTAGCAAGAACAGATCTCTGAATTGGCCAGAGAAAAAAATTATATGAAAAAATTCCAACTGCCAGTTTTACCTGGGTTCAGGGAAAATTAAAATTCGGAAGCGGGTTTTGTGGAAAAGGCCACAAGAGCAGAGCCGTATATTTACACAGAGAAATGTTGAAATAAAAGGTGTGTGAAAGAAAGAATGAATATATGAAACATGGCACTGAATGCCATTTGCTTTTAGAGGATACCTCACAATTTTTTTTAGCATACCCAGATTCTAAATTCTTATGATTTCTAATCAAGAATATATTTGTGTATTTGTGAGAGAGATAAAGATGTGAATCTCAAATTACAATGTGAAAAGAGCATTATTATCATTTAGTGAATTGTACTCATAAAATAAACAAATCCTTTTTGCTCGCTCTGTTGATAATTGATAAAAATGTCATTTGTGTTCAAAGTGTATTTATAAAGCGTATTTCTTTGTGTTGCCTTTAAATGCTGAGACTTTGTCGAAAAATTGAGAAACTTCCACTGGTCCAGTCAATAGTCTCATACAGTAAATATACAGTAAATAGCTATATATACTCACCAGTCCCTTTAATAGGAACACCTGTACTACTCATTTCTGCAGTTATCCAATCAGCCAATCAAATGGCAGCAGCACAATGCATAAAATCAAGCAGATACAGGTCAAGAGCTTCAGTTAATGTTCACATCAAACATCAGAATGGGGAAAAGTGTGATCTCTGTGACTTTAACCGTGGCATGGATATTGGCATCAGATGGGCTGGTTTGAGTATTTCAGAAACTGCTGATCTCCTGGGATTTTCACACACAACAGTCTCTAGAGTTTATACAGAATGGTGCGACAAACAAAAAACATTGAGTGAGCAACAGTTCTGTGGGTGGAAAAACCTTGTTGATAAGAGAGGTCAGAGGAAAATGACCAGATTGGTTAAAGCTGCCAGGAAGGATATAGTAACACAAATAAGCACTCTTTACAACCATGGTGAGCAGAAAAGCATCTCAGAAAGCACAACAGGTCAAACATTGAGGCGGATGGGCTACAACAGCAGAAGACCACATTAAGTTCCACTCTTGTCAGCCAAGATGATTGGCTGCATGAATGTACTGGTATACATGTGTTCCTATTAAAGTGGATGGTGAGTGTAGATACAGTGGCATTATTTGACCCCACACCTTAACAGCTATCATTCTCACCCTGGTACACACTAAGTTCAACTTTAATCTGTTTTCATCCAAACAAAACATGGCCAGAGACACCTGAAACAACATTGAATGAGCGCTTATGACCTACAAATACAGTAGATGCCAGCGGAACTGCAAATTCAAACCCAGTTAACCTATGTATGTTCCATAAGCTAAATGTTAATCTCATTACTAAACAGATTTTTCACTCACTTAAGTCCCATTAAAACCAGTCTGCTATGATTTTGGTGTAATTATACCATCTATACATCTCCGTCTCTGTCTGTCTCTCTGTCTCTCTCTCTCTCTCTCTCTCTCTCTCTCTCTCTCTCTATATATATATATATATATATATATATATACATAATGTCTGAAACCATGTAAGTAGGAAGATTGGCTATGCTAAATTACCCATACATAGGTGTGCATAGTGCCCTGCAATAGACTCGAGTCCTAATTCCAGGGTGTGTTCCCGGGACAGGCTCTGGATCCAAGCGCGAGCCTGACCAGTATAAAGCGGTTTCTGAAGATGAATGAATGAATGAATGAATGAATGAACAAACGAATTAATTCATATTTCTCAGAAGGAAGGAAAGCAACAGTAAGACTCTTCAAACTGTGCTTATCTATTTGAAGGATTATGTTAATAATAACATTAATAAACTGGAGCATAGAACTGGAGAATGTTCGGAATGTCATGATAACTACTGGCAAGACAAACCTCCCAGGGTGAGAGAAGACAGAGAGATTTGTGGGGAACCATTGCATCCACTCCTAAAGAAGTAAGGATGAACCAAGTTTCTCAACCCGATAGGCGATTGGACTGACAGAGATTAGTTATAGGGAGAAGGCATTCTCATAGTAGTGTGGTTTTAATGGTTAATGGGGCTCTTTATCTAGTCATTTAAAGCCCATGTGGGCCCCAAATGTACCTGCTTCGTGCATTTCTCCTCTGGGCCAAAAAAGTTTACCAGAAATTATTTCAGAAAATATCATTTCAGTGTATCCTATCAGCCTCTGCTGGTTTCCATGGATACCAGCAAAAAAGTTTAGGGAAAAAAAAAAGATTGGTCTGTTGCAAGGAAGAAATCTGGGATTCAATTTATGTTCACCAGTAGAAGGGAATGCAAAGGTGCAAGACATCACCATGGGTTTTTACCTTTATTCTTTTTCTTCTCATTTCTGTTTATTCCTTCTCTCTCTTCAGGCCCCTCACCCTCTGCAGGGTGCCAAAGCTTCTCACCTCCTCCTCATCATGTTGCCCAAGACTCTTGTCAGAGAAAGGTGCCAATTATGATGGTATGGGAAGATTATGGTCTAGAGGTGCTATATTCTCAAGGCAGACGTCCAATGGCAGTAAAAAGTGTTGGATCTGGGTTCTGAGACTGGAGTGTTCTGCCCAGGTTGATCATGTACACTGATGTAACTAAGACTGTATTAATTAAGGGTGCCAATAACTGTGGCACAGCCATTTTTTATGGGTTTCTTTCTCTATTAAATATATATATATATACCCAAGAAAAGATCAAGCTAAGGAAGAAGAAAACTTCTTTTCCACAGACTTTGTTCTACAATAATTCTACATGCAATTTCTTTCTTTTTTTCTGTTACATTTATATTAACATTTGGTTATAGCCAGTTGTGTGAAAACAGTTCAAGGCTTTCAGGGATTTGTAGAGGAGTGAAAACAAGAACCATAAACCTGAACAAGAGATACAAGGCAACCCATGCAGACTATGAACACACCTATGATACACATGAACATGACAACAACAAAAGCTTGACAGTGAGGAACTGAGAAACTAGAACTTATATAGTGGTGCTAATCAGGATGAAACGAGACACAGGTGATCGTGGTTAGGACATGTGATGTGCTGGGGCTGATGGGAAGTGTAGTTCAGTGCCCCTTGGCGCCACCATGACAAAGTCACAATGAAACAAATTGCTTGGAGAATCTGTAAGGATTTATTACCTGGAATATTAAAGGCTTACAGTTCTTACAAATGCTACAGTTGTTGAATCAATAACAAAAAAGAGACAATTTCAAAGCTGTTGAGAACATTAAGTGCATAAACAATGAATACAAAGAAGGTCAGAATATTAAGAAGTCATACAAACATCCATGAATACATGAATACAAAGAACTAAGTTCAGAAAAAATATAAGGAACATTTATCCTAATAACTATCTGTAGGTCTTGATACCTTCACTGAAGGAATGGAGTCATTTGGTTGTTCAGCCTGGCAGGAAGAGCTCATTATATCACTACGAAGAAATCAGGACAAAGAAGCAATGAGATCTTGCCATACAGAGATGCTTTTGAGAAGACACACCTGGCATGCTAAAGTTAAAGGCATGAAAGGAAGTACACAGATAATGTGTTGCAGAAAATGAATAAGACTAGTGGAATATTAGAATAAGAATGCTGCTACAGAAAGCCAGTAGAGTCGTTTCAGTAGAGACACATGAGACGGCTTGTGGAGGTTATGAATCAGGAGAGTTGCAGTGTTTCTAATGCATTGTAAGGAATATAGCATATAAAGTGTGACCAGCTAGTAGAAAGTTGCAGTAGAAATGAATCCAGTCTGGAAATGATGACAGCTTGTATAAGAATTTGAGCAGATTCTACAGTCAGGAAAGATCATGTTCTTTTAATGTTGTGAAGAAGAAATCAGCAGGGTCTGTTGGTCAGATCAGAGAAATTGAGCTTGTCTATAATCATAATATATAATATATAATCAAGCTACACTCGCCACCCACTTTAACAGGAACACCTGTACACCTGGACTTTCATGCAGTTATCTAATCAGCCAATCATGTGGCAGCAGCGCAGAGTGAAAAATCAGGTCAAAAGCTTCGGTTAATGTTCACATCAAACCTCAGAATGGGGAAAAAGTGCGATGTCTGTGATTTTAACCGTGGCATGGTTGTTGGTGCCAGAAGGCCTGGTTTGAGTATTTCAGAAACTGCTGATCTCCTGGGATTTTCACACACAACAGTCTCTAGAGTTTACACAAAATGGTGTGAAAAACAAAAAACATTGAGTGAGCGACAGTTGGTATGAGTGTGAGTGGAAACGCCTTGTTGGAATGAAAGGTCGGAGGAAAATTACCACATTGGAAGGATATAGTAACTCATATAATCACTCTTTACAACCATGGTGAGCAGAAAAGCATCTCAGCATGCACAAAACATTGATGAGCTACAACAGCAGAAGACCACATTGGGCTCCACTCCTGTCAGCCAAGAACACGAATCTGAGGCTATCATGGGCACAGGGTCATTGAAACTGGACAGTTGAAGATTAGAAAAAAAAATCACCTGGTCTTTTTCTGGTCTTCTATAACTAATATAATCAATTACAGATTAGAATAACTAATCTATAATTAACCAAATATTTTTAGCTGGGTGCTATGAGCATAGCAATGGTTAGACAAGCCAAGTTTCCTGATCCAGTCAGTCGGTGACATAGCATATAAGAAGAGCCAAAGTAAACTAAAAACTGGCCCCTCAAAAGACATTTCTCTGTGTATTTTGTTATAAAATTTGATTTATGTCATCCAATCTGATTTATGGGCTGTATTTTCTCTAAAGTCAGCTGGCTAGCCTACTAGCATCGGCTCAGTGTGATGCTGGATTTCTTTATGTTGTGGTGTGATTACATACAGTGTAACTGAGCTGACATATGATGAAAAACTCCCAGTAAATCCAACCTGACAGCTTTAATGTGAATTACTATTATTCTAGGCCTTGTATAATGATGACTCACAGCTGTTTAGTATTTAGCCTTGACAGAATAATTATATATACAATATATATATATATATATATATATATATATATGTGTGTGTATATATATATGTGTGTGTGTGTGTGTATATGTATATATATATATATATATATATATATATATATATATATATATATATATATATATATATGATGTTGTAAAAACGTAAACCAAGACAAGTCTTTCAGATCTTTTTTCACCAGCAGGAATCAACAAAATTCAAGTGAAAAACAAATTGTTTTAGACAAAAGAAAAAAAAAGTACAATAAAATGCTTGCAAACTGTTTTATAACGGGGCATGTGACTGTGCTCAGAATGAACCAATCACATTCAAACTAATGTTCAAAAGTAATCATCATACATCTGTCATCAATGAAGTGATTCTAATTAACCCCAAATAAAGATCTGCTGTTTCTGTAGGATTTTTTTATTTTTTATTTTTTGATATCTGCTTGGTTTCATCTGACTGCTGTAGCCATGGTCCACAAAGGTGTGCAAAAGAATTTCCAAAACAGCAGATGTACCATGGAACACAGTGAAGGCCATCATCAATAAGTGTAGAAAATGGGGCAGCACAGTGACATTACCAAGACCAGGGCGTCCCTCCAAAATTGCCAAAAAGGACAGGAAGAAATCTTATCAAAGAGGCCACCAAGAGACCTACCTATTCTTCACATGTCTGAGCTATGGGGTAGGGTGGCTAGACAGAAACCCTTTCTCATTAGAACCAAAAAAAAAAAAAAAACCCAAGCCCACCTAAATCTGTGGCCCACCTGTGGCAAAAATGTGTTATGGTCTGATGAGACCAAGGTAGAATTTTTTGGGCATAACTCTAAAAGATATGTTTGGTACAAAAACAAAACAGCTTAGCACCTAAAGAACACCATACCCAGGGTGAAGCATGGTGGTGACAGCATCATGCTATGGGGCTACTTCTTTTTAGCTGGGACTGGGCTGTTGGAAACCTGTGGAATGACTTGACGAGGGCTGTACACAGGAGATCCCTTCATTTTTTGCAAGGTAGAGTGGAATAAAATTGTCAAATCAAGATGTGCTAAGTTGGTAGACATCCAAAAAGACTGAGTGCTGTATTACAAGCAAAATGTGTTTTAACAAAGTATTAGATAAGGGGTGTGTACACTTTTTATTTCCAAAAGCACACAATTGTCTAGAATGTTTTTATATGTCGTATTTCCCTTCACTGGAATTAAGGAGCCTGTTTCAGCATGACAATACCCCTGTTCACAAAGCGAGGTCCATGAAGACATGGTGTGTTAAGGTTGGAGTGAAAGAACTCGAGTGTCCTGCACAGAACCCTGACCTCAACCCCACTGAACACCTTTGGAGATGAACTGGAATGGTGACTGCACCCCAGAGCTCCTCGCCTGACCTCACTAATGCTCTTGTGGCTGAATGAACACAAATCCCCACAGCCACGCTCCAAAATCTAGTGGAAAGCCTTCCCAGAAGAGTGGAGGTTATTATAACAGCAAAGGACGACTAAATCTGGAATGGGATGTTCAACAAGCACATACGGGTGTGATGGTCAGGTGTCCACATACTTTTGGCCATATAGTCTATTTACCACCTATCTATCTATCTATCTATCTATCTATCTATGGTAAAGAAAACTGGCTAACATTAGTGTACTAGATAAAAAACAGGTTCTTATTGAAGGAGAGAGGTTTTTCTCTTTTAACTAGTACTTGGTAGCTGTGGCAGTCACGTTAATTAATTTTTTTCTCACAATACTTCTGTAATACAAAGTAAATGATAATAGTTACAGAGAATTATATCCTCCAGCTTCGGTCACATCCCAAACTGTATACTACCGTACTAAATAGTGTGCCAGTACACCAGTAGAGTCACTGCTATTTAATCATATTATTAATGCACAGAATATGGCTTGAATTCTCAGTGTATTACCCCAAGCTTTTAGTTTAATCCACATAGTGGAAAAGAGACTAATGTGATGAAATGTTCTTCTATGAGTAGCTCATAATAGCACTCTATCATTATATTATGATAATGGATGATTAGTGAATCCAGAAGTATTGAATCAAGGCATTATACAACATATAGTGTATATATATGAGCTTATGTTTGCTTATCAACTATTTTAGTTTGTAAAAGAGAAAGTAGCAGCTAGGGATATGCTTTGGTGTGGCTCTGCATCATAAGGAAGGGGTTCAGGGATGAATGAAAGTGTGTTGCAGTACAGAGCTAGATGGAAGGACCATACGTTTTTGTTCAGTTTTAAGCCCCCTGGGTTTCAGCACCACTGAAACAAACAAACTGCCTGAAGAATACAGCAGACCCAGGGAAAGCTTTCCACTTAAACTTTTATTTTTAACATGCCCCTTGGCAAGTCACACAGACGAGAGTGAATGAATTGAAAACCAACCTGTAAACATAATAAAATGCTGTAATGAATGTTTAAACTGTCACCAGACCTTTTTTTCTTTGGGACTGGCTACTGGACAGAAGTGCATCTTACATTCACAATGGTGAGATAAAAAAGTAGAGAACTTGGCTTTAGTTGGCCTGGCTTTAGATTGTAATCACCTTCTCATGTTTTTCATTACAACAGATTATTTTTTGGAGCAAATTCAAGTCAATATAACTAAATGTATTTAGTTTTTCCTTGCATTTAACAACATTTAACAACAGGGAAGATAGTATCCTTAGTGTTAGTATCCTAACAAATGAGTTATGCTTTTGAACTACAATTTTGTATGTAGTGGTAGCTGACGCCAAGGTACAGAAAAGATTTATAGCTCAATTAACATTCACACACTCGTTCACACCTAGGGGCAATTTTTCATAAGCAGTCCACCTGCGTGTTTTTGGAAATCTAAGAACACAGAGGAAACCCAGTGAACACAGGGAGGACATGCGAAACTTTGCACAGACATTACCCCAACTTAGTGTGAGGCGGCAATGCTACCCACTGCGTCACTGCGCTGCTTCATGTTAGCCAGCTAACAGCATTACTAACAGCTAGCAGCAACTATAGCAAACATCTTGACGTTCAACAGTAAAGTCTGCCATAGCAACTGCACAGCTAGTGACCGTAACACCTTGCAGCATGTGATTAAAACCTCTGAGGTGGCCACGATATCTTTATCCCCCTGCCATCAGGAAAACGTTACAGGAGCATGCACTACCAGCTGAGCAAACAGCTTCTTCCCTCAAGCTGTGAGGCTGCTGAACTCCGCTCTTCTCCACATAAAAGACTCATGCAATATAGCAGCTCAAATACCAGCACCTATAACACGACATAAATCTTTGCACATTTGCAACTAATGGGACACAAATATTTGCACATTCTATCACTTTCTATACTTTCTATGTCTTAACGTATTTGAACTCCCATATTACGGTCACAAAGGGCTCATTACTTCATTGTGTTGTGCAATATGCAGAATGCTGATTTTATTGCACAACTTTGGGCCAAATTCAGAGCTGTGATTCAGAGCTGCATTTCTGAATGGCTCATTCAAATGACAGAAAGTACTTGCATTCAGAAATCTCAATAATCAATAATCTAATAATGTTGGGACAGGAGTTTTGCAATAGCTCCATATATATTGAGGTTGAGTAGTATATTGCAAATACACTACTCAATACTGCACTATATTCCAAAAGTTTGTGAATACCTGGCCATCACACCCAAATGTGCTTTTTGAACATCCCATTACAGATTTAGTCCCCCTTTGCTGCCAAGACAGCCTCCATTCTTCTGAGAAGGCTTTCCACTAGATTTTAGAGCGTGGCTGTGGCCACAAGAGCATTAGTGAGATCAGGCACTGATGTTGGGTGAGGAGGTCTGGAGTGCAGTCGGTGTTCCAGTTCATCACAAAGGTGTTCAGTGGGGATGAGGTCAGGGCTCTGTGCAGGACACTCGAGTTCTTCCACTCCAACCTTGGAAAACCATGCCATCATGGATCTCGCTTTGGGACATTGTCATGCTGGAACAGGTTTGGGCCTCTTAGTTCCAGTGAAGGGAAATTGTAAAGTTACAGCATCCAAAGACATTCTATACAACTGTGTGCTTCCAACTTTGTGGCAACAGTTTGGGAAGAACCACACATAGGTGTGATGGTCAGGTGTCCACATACTTTTGGTAAACAGGTTATCATGACTAGGTCTTAATTAAAAAATATAGGTTTTTCACATATTCATTGGCTGAACTAGATGTAGACTAATATATTGTATCTACAGAATCAGAAAAACAAGTGTTAAAGTTGTTGCATCTGCTGTTAAGTGATGCCACAGAATTTACTGGACAAGCCACAAAAAGATTTATGTTATTATTTTTTTTATTTCATGTGCAGCTGGCCAAGCAGTGCTTCAATGCATCATAGTCTGAGGTCTGAATACTCAAGTGTACAATTTCAGTATTAACTCTCCACCTCACGCACTGATCACGCACCATGAACTCTGATTATGGCTCCCCAGGTGATTGACAAGCAAAATTAGTGAAAGTATTAGTCAAGCATTCTTTAACAGCTGTTATCTCACTGTTCCCTGGGTATGATTTTGAGAAAACATTTGTTAACATGAGACAATAAATTATGTTATCTTAAGAAAATCATTTTCCTTGAGCTCAGGAGAAAAATATCTCGCAACCATGAGTTCAGGCATCATGAAAATAATAATAATAATAATAATAATAATAATAATAATAATAATGATAATAATAATACATTTACAAGCTGTTTAACGGAATGAAAATGTTTAATAAGAAAATATTTAATAATTTAATACAAATATTTAATATCTAATAAGATTAGATTATTTGTATGTAGTGGGTGTAATCATTCAGATTTTTTTCAAAGGCCCTTTAGCTGGACAATCATGCATTTTACAAGCAATCAAGTGTGAGAGCAATAGCTCTGACATTCAGAAAGTAGGTCAACAAACCTAGCTAGCCGCATTAGTGTACATCCATTAAATCAAAATATGAATGTATTAAGTATAAATATAAAATATAACTCTAATAAATCTGCCATGGTAGAGGTGGATTGAGTTTTGTATTTGTTTATGACATTATACAGAAGATGCTTTTAATGAAAAATTAGTGATAATTGGAAATGGCCAAGCAAAACACCATAGTTAAAACTATAAAGAGTTTTCTGTTAACACGGATGGCAACGCCTCATGCCCCTGAGTACGGCTTAGGGCTGTGATTGGACAGTGATTGCATTTCAGCGTGGCACGACTTCAATGCAATGATGGAAATGAAATACAATGCAGCTTGAAATTGCATTCACGTCTGCCACAAATTCTTAAAAAGCTCTTTTGCTGATTGTTTCTCACCAAGAGTGTAAGAACAATGTGTAAGAGCAATGCAACGAAGGAATGCAGTAAACATTCTTGTATTAATAATACTGTGCCTGCCGTGTCTGCACTTAAATATCATAAAAGCATACAGTTTAAAGAAAAGTCCTGTCCTGATATTCCCCTCGCCAATATATTCACAGCATACAGTATTCTAACAAGCAGCAATTGCAGTCCTCATGCTGCCTCTTATAATGCAGTTGAACATCATACGATTCTCACTAGAACTGCTGCTAAATCAATACACTATCCCAAGCAACTCAGGTGTTGAGAAGTGATTAATGGCCTTAGCAAATCATGAATAAAGAATATTGATAAGGAGCTTTTCAGAAAACATCACAGGATCCACGCAGCATTTGTTTCAGAACTGCGATTCGACTCCGACTATCCACCTAAAAAAGCTGACTCAAAGAATTGACTCGTACGCAAACCACAAATATCTCTTGCACATTTCACTTCGTCTACAGACCTGCAGTTGTTTTTTTTTAACTGTGCGACCTTCGTGGCGCATTTACATTTAGATCTCTGGAGGTGTGCAGATAACTTGAGATTTCAGGGCTGTTTCAACCAGCTATTTCATTTCTGATCTCATCTGCATGTTTTTATTTAAAATTCCCCCCTGCTCTCATGTACATAATGCCTCATTTCCTGGACAATATCCAGGTCCCCATACAGTTGATGAAACCTCACAATTCCTCGGTGCATAAATACTCATTAAGCTCTTTTTGCTCAGCCCAGGCAGTGGGCAGCCTCTGCAAATTATTAAAGCAATAAAGGGTCACTTTCTGCTCAGTAACATTCAGCCATTGTTGTTGAGTGTGTACACTTGGACAATTGTTGATTCATTTAGCCTGGAGGGTTTCTGTAGCAAGTGAAAAGTAATAACTTTCTGCACGCTCTCTGTTCTGCTAACATCTGGTGTGTGATATAGTGGACGGTGAACTTGAGCCAAATTGGGTTAAATACTGGAGGGTGACTCACAGAATGACCTCACTTAAAGCCAATTTAATAGAATTTCCAACAGCCTTTTAGAGCTATTAAGCATTCAGGTAGCAATGAAGGTCTTCCTCAGAGTGGAGGCAAAAAAAGGTCAGAAGAAGTAGTGTTTGTGTGGTCTGTGTACATTTTAATAGTTTATGTCTTGCATTAATTTGGAAAAGGCAGAAATGTGAAAGTGCCTTGTGTTTTCTTGTTAATATCTTAGAGAACAGACAGAAGAATTTGCAGTAACCACAATACAGCATGTTCATGTTTTGTCCATTGTGAAAACACTCAAAAATCTAAGGAATAGAGATTAAACACATCAATATGACACCATTAATTTACTGATTCGTTAATTAATTGTATTATTCAATTCAATTCAATTTTATTTGTATAGCGCTTTTAACAATGGACATTGTCACAAAGCTGCTTTACAGAAATAAATGGATTCACAAAAAAAATCCCTAATGAGCAAGCCAGAGGCGACGGTGGCAAGGAAAAACTCCCTGAGACAATATGAGGAAGAAACCTTGAGAGGAACCAGACTCAAAAGGGAACCCATCCTCATCTGGGTGTTAATGGAGAATGCAATTATAAACAAATCCCTTCTATAACTGTGTACTATATGGACAAATAGTGCAATTGCGCAACCAGTAAATTCATCACAGTTTTTGCAAGAAGTCCGGTTGGATAAAATCTATCCACTGTCCACTGATGGAGTCCTGAGTACGAAGGTGCTCATGGCAACTGCAGCCCCAAAGCCACTACAGCAATTGCAGTCCTAAGCCATTACAGTACAGCTCCCAATATGCGATCCCCGAGCCATCTCCACAGCCCCCAGGTGGCACCATCCCCAGCAATCCAAACGGTTCTTCAGGCCGTCCATATGGGGCCACCCCCAGCAGCAGCGAGCGAACTCAACTGATGAGAACTCCAACCAGAAGTAGGGCATCAGGATGGGTCAGGCAGGTCCGGAGAGCAGAAGGGGTCAGGATCACTGGCATCTCAGAAGTAGCATGTATTATTATCCCTGTAAAGTCCACAAATGTGTGTGAACGGAGGGGACCAGAGACTTTCTTCTCATCTTGTTCATCAAATTGTGCATTATTGATTCTCCTGAAGCTTTTCTTCCTACTTTTATTAGCCAACCTTAAACTTTTTAAGGCTTGTGCTTTAGTCAATCTCTTTGCTATCTATGATACACAGCAAAACAGAGGTTTTGAGATGGATGGATAAATTCAACAGAACGTTCAGTGATTTTTGGTGGATTGCACTGATATATAATTTAATATTTTATCTAATGATGGCTGCCATTGAAGCTATAGGTCGAAAGGCTATTATTAGGAACATGATGTTTGGTTCAGCCTCCAGTTGGCCGTTGTTCAGAGACAGTTCTATTGTAATAGCTGGATGTGGATTCAAAAAACTTGGTGCTGAGTGTTTGGTTCGGACAGAATATTTCTGGCTATGGTTAAAAATTTCATGCCTGATTAGGAGGCTAATTAAACCAAAGATTTGTTCTGTCATTTCTGCTTACTGTACATGTCCACTCGCATGTTTGCGTGGCCATGTCCTATTCATCAACGGACTGCACTGCTAGATCCATGAAATCTGGTGGATGCATAGCATCCACAACTGACAACTAGTAAATCTATTAACTGCCAGCTTCAGGGTGGGGGCTGGGAGGTTCAGGGGGTGATGGGACTGTGGGGTTAGACTCCAGTATATTATTCTTACAAAATATTTAGCACACATTACACCCCATGCTCCAGCAGCTACACTGGCTACCTGTTTCACAAAGAATGAAATACAAAGTCCTACATTGTGCTCACTTACAAAACACTTCATGGTCTTGCTCCATCTTATCTGCCTGAGCTGCGACAGCCCTACACCCTGCTCAGACTCTCTAGTAGTGCCCAAGACCAGATTGAAATCAATGGAGGGCAGATATTTTAGTTCCATAGCCCCCAAATTCTGGAATTCCACCCCCCAGGACCTTCGTAACTGCACTTCCTTCCCTTAATTTAAAAATTTGCTTAAATCATTTTTTTCACCCAGCACTTTTCCCCTCCCTCCTCCCAATAGGATTTTATTTTTTTGTTGTTGTTAATATATAGATGTGTGTACGGTGACCTTGAGTGTTAGAAATGTGCTATAAATGAAAAGCATTATTATTATTATTATTATTATTATTATTATTCATTTAATACCACAGCAAGGAGAAAACCTGGTTATCATGCTGAATTAATTTTACACACTTTTTACACTCCTTTAGGACTCACAATTTATCATTATGGTATCATTGTTGTATCGTTGTCATTATGACAACTTTGACACTAAATGCTATTCCCGCATGCACATAATCCCAGTTCAGACTTTAACAGTTGTTCAGATATTAGCTAAATGATAAGCATAGTGCTGTATTGACTTTATTACTCTTTAATCTTTATTACTCTTATTACTTTATTACATACACTATATGGCCAAAGGTATGTGTACACCTGACCATCACACACATACTGTATGTGTTTCCTCTCCAAACTGTTGCCACAAACTTGGAAGCACATAATTGTCTAGAATGTCTTTGTATGCTGTAGTGTTACAATTTCCTTTCACTGGCTTAGCTAAGGGTCCCAAACCTGCTCCAGCATGACAACGCCCCTGTGCACAAAGCGAGCTCCATGAAGATATGGTTTGCCAAGGTTGGTGCATAAGAACACGAGTGGCCTGCACAGAGCCCTGACCTCCTCACCCAACATCAGTGCCTGACCTCAATAATGCTCTTGTGGCTGAATGAGCAAAATCCACATAGCCACATTACGCAAACTAGTGGAAAGCCTTCCGAGAAGAGTGGAGGTTATTATAGCAGCAAAGGGGGACAAAGTCCATATTAATGTCTCTGGTTTTGGAATGGGATTAGACGGAAGGAAAGATTGGGGTGTGATGGTCAGGTGTCCACAAACTTTTGGCCATATAGTGTAGGAGAAAAGAATGATATAAATGGTTTTAGACTATTAAAATTACTCAATGGCTATAACTGTAGACCACATGTCAATGTCATGGGGCTTAATTACCAAAGCCAGCACTAAGTAGGCTTCCTTCACAGATATTCTCAGCTTGACATCCATTGATTGCTATGCTTGCCCTTTAGCTTTGCCTCTAGCTTTGTCTCTGCATATCTGTATTTTAGGACACATTATGATAATAGATACCATCTTCTTCTCTCTGGGAGGTTTAAATAAGACACTATAATCATCGTAACACATTCAAAGCCATTTGCTATAGTAATAGTTTTGAGTCATATTCACCCAGCCAGTAGCTACTACATTACTATGCACCTCATTTGTGTGTACAGAAGATCTTGGCCTTTTGAAGCCGTATGTTCCTCTCAGACTCAGAAAGCAAAAATTGAGCCAGAATTGTAAAGCCACATGACTACACTACATCACAAAGGGATTGGGACTCTAACTGAAGGGAAATAATGCTGGTAAGGTCAGAGGTTGAGCTGCAGAAAGAATGTGGAAGTTATTGCTACTGTCAGATGTGTCAGTGAATGCTTTGTCTGCTTTTGACCATAATGTGATCACAGACCAGAGGTTGCATAAATTTCAATATGCTCCTGTCAATGACATACGAAGATCTCCTCTAATTACCTTGTTTACTGTGCACAATAGCAATTCAAAATTTGTTAACGTCTCTTTATCTACTTGGGATTTATTGTGAGCTCATCCAATAAAATGTTATATTGTCATAGCTGTTTTCTCTTTCCAAGAAACAGGAGTGGCATCTGCAGCCCAGTGTGAAGCCATGGGTCCTCCATGGGTCATTGTACGCACTCTGAGAGTTAGCCAATACTGAAAACGTGTGTAATATACACTCATTGGTCACTTTAATAGGAACAGCTGTACACCTGTTCATGTAAATTGGGCCGTTGAAGACTGGAAAAAGGCCAGGCAGCATTTTTCCCATCTTCAACTGAAACTACTGGTTTTCGGTGAGCCTGTGTCCACTGTAGCCTCAGAGACCCTGTTCTTTGTTGACAGGAGTGGAACCCAGTGTTGTCTTCTGCTGTTGTAGCCCATCCACCTCAAGGTCTGGCGTGTTGTGCATTTTGAGATGCTTTTCTGCTCACCACAGTTGTAACAAGTGGTTATTTGAGTTAATGTAGCCTTCCTGTCAGCTCAAACCAGTCTGGCCATTCTCCTCATCAACAAGGTGTTTCTGTCCCCAGAAGTGCCACTCACTAGATGTTTTTTTGTTTGTTTGTTTGTTTGTTTGTTTTTTGCATCATTCTGTGTACACTTTATAGATCGTTGTGCATGAAAATCAGCAGGTTCTTTTCACATTTCACAGCAGGTTCAAGATCGCATTTTTTCTCCACTCTCATGTGTAATGTGGACATTAACTGAAGCCCTTGACCTGTATCTGCATGATTTTTATGCATTTTGCTGGCAGCACATGATGGCTTATTGGATAATTGCTTGAATGAGCAGGGGCCAGTGAGTGTAAAAAATTAAGATTCTTGACAGATGCATATCTAACCTGGGAGATTCAGGTCATATGATGCAGAGTATATTGTAAATTGATACAACTGAATTTTTTTTCCATTACTGCTAGTCATTTTCTTGGAGACTATAAAGCATAGCTTCACTATCTATCCTTTGCTTCTCTAAATTATTTATAGTGTCAGGTTACTTTCTATACTACTATATATATATATATTCCAGACCTAGCTCTCTCTATGAGCAAACAAAGACATTATGAACATTTATATATTTCCATTTCTTGAAAGTGTGGTTTTGTATATGATAGTGTACTGTACTGTAGTCAGTTATTTCCCAGCCAGACTGTGGCAAGCATGAGTGTGGATGATGGAGGAGAATGGGCCACTCATTATGCATTTTAGATGTAGCAATTTGTGTTTTATTGTCCAAGTGTGGAAAAATGAGCTATGAATGCAGGTTTGAAAGTGGGTACACACTTCTGTGCTAAGATGGATTCGCACTTCTTACTGTCTTCAAGGGAAAAAAACCCAGGAAAATAAGAAGATGAAAATGAGACACGTTGCAGACAAACAGTCCAATGAGACAAACAGTCCTACACTACTAGGTCTACTTAACACACATACAGTTGAGTTTTTCACACCTCAACACGTTTCATGTTACATTTCTTTTTTGCAAGTCAATTAGGGTGTCTACTTTGTTTATAAATTTTAAAACAATTGATTAGTCAATCCACTAATCAATCCAGGGGGTCAAATATTTACATTCACCAAGTTGACTGCCTCTTTGAGCAGTGTGGAGGATTCCAGAAATTGGAAATTAATGACTTTTATAAGCTTCTGATTGGCCAATTGTCATAATTAGGAGTTAACTGGTGCACCTATGGCTGTATTTTAGAACCAGTGCCATTTTGCCTTTGATCCCATGGGAAAATCCAAACAATTCAGCCAAGACCTCAAAATAAAATTGGACCTCCACAAGTCCAGCTCCTCCTTAGAAGCAATTTCTAAACAACTGAAGGTACCATGAACACCTGTACAAACAATAGTATGCAACTATTAAAGTCTTGGGACCACAAAGACACTGCATCATTCAGGAAAGAGGCACAAATAAACTCCCAGGGATTAATGAACTTCAACTGAACCCCAAGACAACAACAAAGGAACTGGTGAATGAGTTGGAGACTTCATGCAACAAATATGTACCTACACCAATAAGAGACTCCTACATCATCATGGCCTGAAAGTTTGTCATGCTAGGAGGAAACCCCTAATCCAAGCCTGGCATAAAAAAAAACAGATTGAAGTCTGCAGGTGATCACCAGCCTTTTGCAGGAGTGTTCACTGGTCAGATGAAACAAAAATTGAATTGCTTGGCCATAAGCATCAGCACTATGTATGGAGGAAAAAGAGTGAGGCATTTAATATGAAGAACACCACCCCAACTGTGAAGCATGGAGGTGGCAGCATCATGGCTAATTGAAAGAATTGGAGTGGCCATCACAAAGCCCTGACCTGAATCCCACAGAAAATTTGTGGACTGAAAATCTGTGTCTGAGCAAGGAGGCCCACAAACCTGACTGAGTTACACCAGTTTTATCAGGAGGAAAGGGGAAAAATCCCAGCAAAGTATTGTGAGAAGCTTGTGGGAGGCTAGAACAAGCATTTAATTCAAGTTCAAGCAATTAAAAGGCAATGCCACCAAATACTGACAAAGTGTGTGTAAAGTTTAGACACAGTGAAAATCTGATACAGTAAATAAAAGCTAAAATAAATCTGTCTCTTACCTATTATTTTGGCATGACCTATTATGGAAATAAAGTTGATACATACTGACGATTGACTTAACCCAGGAAAGGTATCGTACCATGAAATGCATGGAGAAATAAATAGTTGCGTCTAGATCTGTACTCGTATTTCATATCTTGCACTTATAAATACCAAACCAGCTAATACAGACTGACTGTAACACCATATTTAATTGCAATAACTATTAAATTTACATTTGAAGAAAGCACTACACTCAAAACTCAATTTTGTTTACTTGTCCCAAAACAGAATGTTCTACCTGTTCTGGTTCTACCTCTTAGAAAACCAAAAAAAAAAAAAAGTGATTAATTATTTGAATTTAAATTTGAATCACTTGACATTGGGTCAAGATGGATTTGTATTCTGGATTTTATCCACAAGCAAAGAGCTTTGGTACTTTTTCCTTGGCAGGAAAGCCCAAAAGTATAACAAAATAGCAATTACAGTTGAATCACTTCTTCATCTGATCAAGGGAATGTTGCCTGGTATACAGTAATGTCAGTTTTTCAAAGCGATCACAGTGTTTTGTTCTTCTAAACCCTGTTCAAAGGCTCCTGAAAATGCTCCTCAAATGCCAAAACGCCACATAAATAATCGATGAAGGCCCTTTAGTTTAATGACATTTAATTGGAACGTGACCTGTCGTTGGTCATTCCCTGACATATAAGAGAATGCCTCTCAAACAATATCACAAAGGCCATCTATCTCATCTGTCTGAGGATCTTCTGTTTCTAAAAGCTCTCATTAAAGTAGGCTGAAGCCACCTTGATTGTAGTGTTGCAAATGAGCACTGAGGCATGGGAACAAAATGGTATTTATCAGAACTGCGTTCTGGGGAAGGAGAGAGGTGTTGAAATAATGTAGCAATTAAACCAGAATTAAAAGATTCACATTGGGACTGTATACTCTCCCTTCTCAGCTACTGTAAATCTGTAACCCTAGTCGGATCGGATTAGTTTGTCAGGGGAACGTCGGTAATAATCTTTTTTTACATATCTTCTCAGTGATAAAAATCTCTCATCCAGACAGTAATAAAATTTCCACAAGAGGAGTGCATTTCTAGCGTGTTGTATTTTCTTTTCTACAAACCCGGATGTCTGCGTCACATGGTCATATGATCGTGCTCCATTCACAACATGGCGTCCAAGCGGTCCATTAGAGAAGAGAAGCTGGCTCTTATTTCAGTTTGGAGTGAACCAAAGTTCCAGCAACAATTTGAAAATACAATAAACAAAAGCTACAAAGTATACAAGAAGAATCTATTTTTCATTTCGTGACTCAGGAAGTGTTTAATATCTGGGGGAAGGTCACTGATACACATGCTACAAGACTGAATACAGCAAGTAGCAGCAATCAAACACCTATTTTTCCAACTCCAGGCAACATTTGCATAGAAAATCATGTGCATATGCATCCGGACTAAAATTATCAGATGACTGCTGAGTTCGGAAAAAAAACAGGAGGTAATACGTCCTGTAATTTTCTCAGATGAGGACAGAGAACAAAAAATTAACACTGCCGATCCTGATGGAAAGAACATCACAGAGATCGCTTGTAAAATAAGTAATTACCCCAGGACCCCTTGTAAATTTAATCCTGTCTGGTTAGGGCTTTAGAAAGTAAAAAAGGCCTGAAGAACAAAGCTGGGTAATGGAAATATAATCATTATTACTTTGCATGAGACAGCAAATTAAAGTAGGAATGTATTATATCTTTAATGCAGTTAATCACTGCAATTGTTTTTAATTTTGTTTTTTAAAACATACAGTGGTTATTGGGGACTGTGAAGTATGAAAATGTTGGACGTTACAGTATATGAGAATTTGCATCTGTGCAAAACTTTGTGTGTGTGAGTACATGTTCTTAATCCAAGTATATTCCCAAGTCTTAATGTTCATTGTATGTAACAGTTGTAGACATTTGTGTAATTTGTACTATTTGGTTTATGTATTAGTGAATATCCCCTCAGCACAGTCACACAAATTATGAAGATGGCTAAAGATTGAAATCAAATTCAAAGTTGCTCTTAATGCTTGTAATCATAATACAATGAGTTTATTGTTATGGAACAAAGAGTCCAGGCGAAAGGCTTCGAAAAACAGACACAAAGTCTGCGACAGTGAGTCATGACTAGATTAAGTGTCTCAGCCTCATGTATCAGAGAAAAAGCCCTAATTGATTTTGATTCTATATATCACAATATTCTTCTAGAGTTTGCCCTTGACACTGTTGCTTCTAGCTTGCTCATTAGCATTAAGGATTTACATCTAATCCAATTTTCTAAAAATAAATAACATTTTAAATTTGATTGTATTGAATACACTATGGAAATTAGGCAAATTTGGACCTGTAGAGCTCCCACTTAACTTCACATTTATCAGATGCATGCGGAAAAGGACAAAAACTAATTGACACTGAAGTGCAATAGTGGACTACGCAACAAAAGTAAAACCCAGCTGTACAAAAGAATTCCCAAAACAAGCCATACCTGTTAAACATTTTGGAAATATCGCTAATGAAGCTTTCAATTCAAGAAAATTCATCAGTTTCTTACAGATATACAGTACGTTGACAGTTTGATCTTCTCTCTCAAATGCTTTTTGTACAGACCTTCCACATTCCACTTCCTTCAGGTTTTATGATTCCAGGCACACATCAAGGCACCTTTAATTTGGTATGACTTGACTATGAATCCGGGAAGTTCTAAATTAAGCATGTTGTGGTTGAGAGATGTGAAAATTGGAAAAATTTATGCAGTTACCTAACGTTAAGCTGATTCATTCAATCAGATCATGAAAGCATTAGCTCGAAGCACTTGCACGTTTGCAACTTATTATTGTATGCACGGTCTTTATTGATCGTGACTTAAAACTATTCAAATTCTAAAAGCACCAGTTCAATACCTGCACCTAAAATGCCTAATTATCATATAAATGTGCTGATTCATACTGTCTGAACCTAAATAGCTAATGGCTTATTCAAAACAAAAATGCATTTAGTCAATAGCAGCCACAGGCATAATTTCTTTTTTCTCACCGTGAAATGTTTCATTTTGTCCCAATCACTTTTGGAAAGTGTAGTCAATTAGAAAGCTTTTATATTTAGACTTGTAGCAGAAATGGATACAACCGTTTCTAAAAATCAACTTAATCACGGTGTTTAGTTTCTTGGTGGGGCGTCCTTTGCAAAATGTTTCCTACGTGATTAAACGTTCTCTTCGGTTGGCTATAAATTAAAACGACACAAGAGGAGCTGTGCTGCTTTCGACTCGAGGGTGCAACTTGTAATTCCCCACCTCCAACCACTAAAAGCCAAAGAAAACATCCTCTCAACTTGAAATTTCAACTCGTCCACTTGGGGTAGTCCTAGTTCCTTTCTGATCTACAGAGTGACGTCAACTCAACATGGCTGCTCACAGCATCAGAAATAAACAAAGTAGCACTTCTTACATTTAAATGAGTTATACTGTATATACGTATTTGCTTTAGATCGATCAACATACAGACATATTCGCTTGTTAAATCTAAAACACTGAATATACATTTCCTGTTTGAGGAGGTAAATATACATCACTCATCACAGTTAGCTAGCCAGCTTGTTGCTGACAAAGGGCCAACAAGGAGGCGTCCATGTTTTTTTTTTTTCCCAATTCACAAGTCAAATGTGCTGAGGTGAAAACTGATGTCATACTAATCTGCAAATTACCACTTACAAGGCAAGTCGAACACAACATTAGAAACTGGCCTGAATACAGGCATTTACTAGTGAGTGCTCCAGGAAGCCATGATTTTAAACAAGTACGACATTATAAATTAGTTGACAGAAATACAAAACTAAAAGCAATTTTGCGTTACACACACCATTTGCCATACCAAGTACCTGTTTTGGCTTTTACCAGTTGTTAAGCTTTTTTTCAAATTTCTATAAGGTTGCATTCATATTCATATAGTTATATACTCAAATTCCTGATCAACTGATGTTAAGAAATTATAAGATTTTATGGTACAAGATTACAAACTGGCAACTTCAGAAAATGCCTCCTTGATGTCAAAAAAAGTTGCGGTGGCCAGGAAAAGTAATGAATATATTCATTAGGAGGTGCTTAAGTGCAAGGCAAACCTTTCTAATTTCATATTTGCTCGAACACATTGAAGTGAAGAACGCAGGCTTTCAGTACAAAAAAGCTGAAAATTAGGAAGTCTGAGCTGGAAATAAAGAAAACGGAGAATGAAATAATCAAATGAAGGTTTAAATAGTATTATGTTCCTTGTCTTAGGGTATATATTTTTTTCTTTTCATGGGCTGAACAATATTACTATTGGGTACAAGGAGAATAGGGTGTCATGGGTAACCCCTATCTTCAAGCAGTATGCCATAAAATTCATCTACAAATGTAAAAATTAATACATTTGCATTTTTATACTTACATTTACATATTTACATATGTATTAGGAAGAATTTCTGCAGTGGAAATATTCTTATCCTGGGTAAACCTCTGTGCCAGTGAGAATCCTTGAAATATCCTTGAGTCATGCACAGAACCAGGCCATTTAGCTTCAATGATGGAAATGAGGCATTGTGCATTACAATGCATCTGCAACAATTGGATAGCAATTTGCAATTCTATGACGTTCTATCATATTTTAAATGCACAACTTTGACTTTGGCTATTAGACTTGCAGTTGCTTCCAATGGTTTCTGACTTATATCTGTGTATCAGGTAACACTAATACTTACCAGTACATTAATGCTGTGACATGACTTCTAATTGACATAATCGATGGGGTTTTAATACAAAACTGACTGCAATGTGTGGATTCAAAGATTTTATACTACTAGACTACATAAAAGCATCACTAAAAATGCCTCCTTGATGGCTGGAAAGTTGTGGTTGCCAGAGAACTTAATCATAAGGCAAACCTTCCTACATTCATGGCATACCGTAGCCTTACTAAGATGTTTTGCGTTCCTAAAACTGGCAAAGAAGCACAAAGCCATGCAGATGGTTTCTGAAATAGTTAGGGCTTTAGTGCACTAAGTGGCATAAAATGTAGGGCTCCAGGAATCTTGAAATGTAGGGCTCCAGTGATTTACATAAATATGTAATACTGTGCCAAATGGGAAGGGGATGAAAGGGTGATGGTTGATGTGGGACACATATTTTCCAATGACCTGTATATGTCAACTCTGTCTAAGCAGGAAGAAGAGTGTGTGTGTGTGTGTGTGTGTGTGGTCTTGATCTGAGCAAAGCCAAAGCTGAGCTGGAAATGAGCTACAGAGTTCCACTTTTATTTATCAGCAGGCAGTTTGGTTTTGGCCGTGGCATGGTTGTTCGTTGTTGGTGTCAGATGGGCTGGTTTGAGTTTTTCAGAGACTGCAGATCTTCTGGGATTTTCAGGATTTTCAGGCACAACAGTCTCTTTAAACAAAATCATCCAGTGAGCATCAGTTCTGCAGGTGGAAACACCCTGTTGATGAGAGAGGTCAGGGTAGAATAGAGACAGGTACGAGGTGTCAGGAAGGCTATGGTAACTCAAATAAGCACTCTTTACAGCTATGGTGAGTAGAAAAGCATCACAGAATGCACAGCATAAATATATAGAGTCCCCTCAGAAAGTAGAATATCAAGGTCAATTCATTGTTTTTACTATACGCTGATGACATTTGGGTTTGAGAGGAATATGAGATGATAGATCAGAATTTCAGCTTTCATTTGATATGATGAATATGGCACCAATAATATCATTTGGAATTAAAATTGTATCTAAATAGACTTGTGTGTGTGTATATATATATATATATATATATATATATATATATATATATATATATGTACAAGTTTAATTTAATACAACAGTTTTCATTCTAAATGATATTATTGACAACAACTTGACTGAAAAGTAGAATCTTTGCATGAAATATTTTCATGATTTTCAGAGTTTCTTATTATTTGGTACGTCCCCTTCTTGCTTTAATGACAGTGTGCACTCGAGCTGGCATGGACTCCACAAGTTTGTGCAAAACCTTATGATCCATTTCAGATCAGATCTTTCAGAGTGTCGTCTGAACACATGCTTCAATAGAAGAGATTAGACATGAGGAACATCTGACCTTTTGCACGAAGCAGTTAACATGGTCTATATCACACATTTGCTTACCTTTAAATAGCGACCTGAAAATAGTGCATGAATTATGAAATATTCAAGATATTGAATGTTTAGATTATAGTATTATAGATTATAGATTATAGTATTATGTTTAGATTAGAGTATTGTCTCAGACTGACAGAACTACAAAAACGTAAGACTTTTCTAATAGAATTCATCAAGCTAAGCTAAGCTTCAAACTTTACCTGACATGGAGCAAGTATGTTCAAAAGCATATGATTTTGTAGTAAGCGAGCATAGCTGGAACTGAAATTGATGGAAATTAGCTGGCCTAGGTCAGCAGTCAACAAGAAGAAAGACAATTGTGCAGAGATGAGGAAGATGAAAGGCTATAAATAGTAAAATGTCTATTGTTGACCAGTCCAGAGTTATCTGCACTGTGCCAAGGGCTACAGTGGTGACTGAAGATGCACTAGCTAACATAAATAAGCCAAATATTACTTAATTTATTGGGGGTTTTTTTCTCACTGTTTTGGTTATTAAACACTCAATAAAATAATAATAATAATAATAATAATAATAATGATTATTATTATTATTATTATTATTATTATTATTATTATTAAATCACTCTTTACCAGGAGTAATACATGAAAAGAATCTATGAGGATATGGCTGTAGATGATTGCAGTTGGCATGCAACTACCCAATTAATGGCTTTTAGGTTGGGTGCTGATTAAACTTGAAGGAACCCAATCCAGTTTAAGAGAAATAAATATTAAGGGAAAGCATTTTATTACCACAAATTACCACAAAGATGAGAAATGCAATGCCTCTCAGGTGTGAAAATGTTCCCAGGCAGAATACCACAGTGGCTTACTCACCATGGTAACTCATGCCTTTACATGGAAGTTTCCCTTCTCCATATACTGTACATGTGTACACAGTTCTAACTGGGTCATTTTTTAACACCAATATTTTTATTCATTTTGCCATGTAACAAAATAACAGAATATTTCCCCATATACAGTACATAGGTGACAAGGAATAATTATTGATCAAGTAATGCAAATTATTCAGTAGTGTTCTAGCAATTATTCGCGAAACATCCCTCATATGCACAGACACATTTGTTTAAGAACATGCACATACACACAAATATACACCCACATGTCTCATGTCTTCTGAAAATGTAAATCACATTTAATTTAACCAAGATGCACACCCACAGCGTTTCTGCCATCATTGTTCTGTTGACGGTCAAGGTCTGTGGAGCTGTCTGCATCAGCCGTCTGTGTGTTCTTTCATCCTCTCTTCTCTCTGCAACAAGGAATCAGAACAGTTTTCAGTAATTGCACACAGGTATAGACACTCATTCGTTATCTCCTCCTTCTCTGCCTCCCACCTGGTGCTCCTCCACGTCCTTGCTGTCATTGTGAACTTTTGATATTTTACTACACAGAGTTCTGTAAACTACAGGCTTTCCTCAAGTGAAAGCTAGGGCATGTAACCTATCCAACAACTTGATCAAAGCTTGACATTCACTATGTGAGGAAATCATACTTATCTAGCAAGGTTGTAGACATCATTAGTAGGGGTCTAACCAAATATGAATATGTTATTTGGAATGAACAGATATTATGTTCTAAACAAATACCAATACAAATATAAATAGAAGACACACTATTCATTACTACCATTTTTTTAGAGAGCAAGTGGGAAGTTTTTACTTTCACACAGGGTGCTAAGGGTCACTGTAGTTTAAATTAGGCTAGTAAATTCATTAGACAATGTCATGGGCTGGTACAAGGAGGGCACAGTGGCTTAGTGGTTAGCAATGTTGCCTCAAACCTCTGCGGTTGGGGGCTTGAATCTTGCCTCCACCCTGTGCGTGCGGAGTTTGCAGGTTCTCCCCGTGCTTCGGGGGTTTCCTCTGGGTATTCCAGTTTCCTCCCCCAGTCCAAAGACATGCGTTGTAGGTTGATTGGCATTTCCAAATTGTCCGTGGCGTGCGATTGTGCCCTGCGATGAATTGGTACACCGTCCAGGGTGTCCTCCACCTTGAGTTCACTGGGATAGGCTCCAGGCTCCCTCGCGACCCTGTGTAGGATAAGTAGTATGGAAAATACCTTTGCATGCAAGATTGTGCGATTGTGTGTGTGTGTGATTGTGCCCTGCAATGGGTTGGCACCCCTTCCAGAGTGTCCCCTGCCTTGTGCCCCAAGTCCCCTGGGATAGGCTTCAGGTTAGCCTGTGACCCTGTGTAGGATAAGTGGCACAGCGAATGGATGGATGGATAGATATTTTCGAGTATATAATGACATTTGTTCCAAAAAGTGGACCCTCAGAATGATCACACATGCTTTTGACCTGGCTATAGTTAACAGTTGGTCTGAGTACATGCAAGATCGGCCAAGATACAGGCAGTACAGGCCAAGATCCCAAAAAAAGACATCCTAGAACTCCTCCTTTTCAAAATGAATGTGGCCCAGTGTCTGGTGAGACTTCTTTTCAAAATCTCTAAGACTAGTTCACATGCTGTATATGTTTAAAGTCTAGTTCACAAATATGAGGATTCCTCCCAAAGGTTTCTTGAAATTTTATGTTGCTTCAGTCGTGGCGTCCATTGTAGTGGACATGAAAAAAATCTAATAAAAACATGAGTTGGCACAAATCTTTTTTGAGACTCATTTCTACATTTGAGTAAATATCAAATGGGTAGAAAATTTTTGCTCAGTGGAAAAAAAATCAGGTCTGAAGGCTTAAAAAAGAGATACATCAATGGTATCTCAAAAATGTCCATGGAAACAGTGCCTAGTGGTCTATACTACATCACATTCAGTGCACTACTTAAATAAGTAATTGAATATTTGTCAGTGGTGCAGGTTGCACTCTCAGCCAGGAGTTGGTATTAGCCAAGGACAATAGTAAAAGACTGCTTCTTCAAACAGGTGAGAAATGGTTGCCATGTTCTATCAAACTTAAAAGAGAAACCTTTTAGAATACATAAAACATGGTCCAGAGCAATGTGGCAATAAACATCTCATAGGGTTTAAGTGGGAAGAGCAGGAGCTTGCTGTCTTAATAATATTTGTTGGCTTCCTACTAAGATAACAAAGGTAACAAAGGCAATCAAATCAGAACAGTGGGTTGGAATTGTTTCTGTAGGGGGTAGTGTGCCAAACTGCGCTTTAATGGGAGGACTACATGTTACATGCTGCACGTCTGACATGCTGCACTTGAAAATATTTTAGACTAGTAGTTACATAATTGTAGCCCAGACCAGAACATCTGTATGTGTGAGGCAGGATCTGTGGAGTCTGGATTTGGGTATATTTTGTTCAGGCTCATCTTTGTCCAATAAACTCGATGGATCAATAACCACTCAATTATTCCATATCTGGTACAAATGGAAGATGATGGACATGATATATAATTTGTTCCCACTCCTACTCTGTAAATTTCGCATCCTGGTCCTCCTCCAACACAATGTAAATATCTGACAAAGACATTGTATGAATTGAATGAATGATAACTGTACAGCCATGCTATCTTTTTATTATGGAAAGGGGATTCAGAAATCTGGGATATCTGGGAGGGATGCGAGGGATCTGAATTGAGGATTAACCTCACAAGAGAAATTACTGGTAGTAAGTAATAAGTATTAGTAAGTACTGGTTGGATATAAAATCTTTGTCATTCTATAATTCTACTAGTTTTTAAATGACAAGGCTTGGTCAGATATGAAAAGTTTTGTCCATAATGGATGGAGGGAAGACATGGTTTGCCATCAGTGGAACTGGCACAGGGGTGGTTTTGAGGTGAAAATGCTTTGAATTGCTTCTAGATGATTTTCTTCCTAAGTGAGTCATGGCCAATTCTCACCAATCAGGCAGCTCTCCACTATCACACAACAGATACCAAAAACATACCAACCAGGGAGGAACTGCTGCTCGAACTGCTGCTCATGCAACCTCAGTTGGCAGCGTAACACACTCGGAGGAAAGCGCTGTCCACCCATTTCTGCATGCATGAGCTCACAGACACCCATGATTGGCTAGTGTCACTGTGATTGATACAGGAGGGAGAGTAGATCACCCCTCCCTCCCTGAGAACACGACCAGTTTCGCTTGCTTGGGCTGTCGATCATGGATGACTATGGCATCATCAGGATTCAAACTTGCAATCTCCAGATGATAGGGCAAACGCTTTTCTATGGCTGGGTATCTATCTGGATCTTAACCAAATGGTGGAATTAAGTCTTTCTGAGTAATAAATTCGATGGTACCTTCATTATTTTATTATAGTGGCGCATGCTGGAGTTTACTGGCCTTTAGGTACTCAATCCAATATATGACCAAAAGCCAGTGCATGAAGTGGGTTAGTACCAGTCTCTTTATTCTGCATTTTGCCCTTTTGACTAGTGAAAGCATTTTTTAACCAACTCAGCACCTGGTACTCAAATGGACACTCTATCTAATAATAACCATCCATCCATTTTCCATACCGCTTATCTTACACAGGGTCACGGGGAGCCTAGAGCCTAGCCCAGGAAGCTCAGGACACAAGGCATGGGACACCCTGGACAGGGTGCCAACCCATTGCAGGGCACAACTGCACACCCACTCACACACTATGGATAATTTAGAGATGCCAGTCAGCCTACAACACATGTCGTTGGGGAGGAAACCGGAGTACCCAGAGGAAACCCCCGAGCACAGGGAGAACATACAAACTCCCACACAGAGGGTGGCGGTGGAATTCGAACCCCCAAGCCCAGAGGTGGGAAGCATCAGTGCTAATCACTAAGCCACCCCTAATAATAACCAGTGCAGGACAAAGTACAAAAACCTCTACTTGAGTGAAAGTTGAGATAGGTAACATGCTTTTAAATATACTTAAGTGTCAAATATAAAAGTACTGACTTATTTTAGTTATATAAATTATTTTGATGATCAGTTTCTAGAGACTTCTCTGACTGCAGACCAAAACAAGACATTATATGTCCAATGCGCGTGGTGTATATATCTCCCTCTCTCCCTTCCCCAGTGCCTCACCACTTGAGGGGCATGTCTTTCTTTAATACAGGGCATGAATGAACCTGTCAGTCATGAAGTTGTGGATTTTTTAAAATAAATTGTTTTCTTGTTTAAGTTGTACTCTCATTAACTTACTTCTAAAAAGACATTCTAAGCTAAATCTTTTTGGTGAAATATGATAGACTTGTAAGGTTATAATATTAATATAAGATTTTTTTAAATAAAAAGCACATTGCATAACATTGGATGCCTCTGTCAGTAGACAACCAGACATGCTGCTGGAAATAGCCAGCTAGCTTTTTCAGCCAATTAAAAAGTGGGCTGAACTATGATCGTCTTTCTCCTACCTCAGAGTGATAAATAACTTGATATGCTGATATGAAATTGATATGCTGCACAAAATAATGGCGTAAAAGTAGGATATTTTGCTTTGATACAGTAATGAATTCCATGTATATTAGTGTCCACCACTGAGAATAATAGTATTTTTCTCTCTAGTCACTCAAACCAAGTGGATGTTAAGTGATTGTGTGATATTGGTGGATTTCTATGGAGGTTATGCTTTCACTTAGTGAAAAACAATAGACCGAAACAAACGTGATACTCTGTGCTATAAAAAGTTACTTTCAGTCATTTTCAGTCATGCTGCTGTAATCATTTCGGCAGATAATTGCTACCCCTCATGATGACACCCACGCCACACGAAACAATCTAATTGGCCACCACCCACCTTTTCCCCTTTCCTCCCCTATTTTGCTCCTGTCTCACTCCCACACTCATCCGAGCACAATTTTCTCTGTAGAAAATGAGTAGGAATTGGGACAAAAAAATTCTTTGTGCTGCTGCAATGTGAACGCACTGTAACTGCACAACGTGTCTAGGGTGAAATGGACCGAATGGAACCAGTGTTAGCATGTTAGCCATCACCTTAGAATGATAGTCAAAGAAGGAGAAATACTTTAAAATAATATGCTAAAATTATATTCCCCAACTATAGGCACAAAAAAGCAGGGGAGAGAATTCATTCAAGTGATGAAGTTTTAGTTTTTTCTTTCTGAAAACATAAGGCATATTTGTTCTTTTCTTTGATAGGAAACTAGTGAATAATAGTCAGACTATTTATCTTCATTGTGGAATTTGTATCTTTAACCAGTAGCGAAGATACGTAACTAGCTACAGGGGTTATGATAGCCAGCTAAAAGTGTTTCTCTAGAAGTGTTTGTTTTTCTGTCACATATTTCAAACTTATATCACCGAGAGTTAGTCATCTTGAGCATGTGCTCTCCTTCACTGTGTAACATAATTATTGCTCTGTGTTTTGGCTAGCATGCTAACACTATCTGACTCACACCTAACATGTTTGACAGGCTGGAGAGCAAAATACACAGATTGGACATGGGTTAGTGGGCTAGTTTGAGTCTATCATTATCACAGAATGTGAGGAGCCATCTCCACTGGAGCTAGATGCAAGCGTACACAATAGCACACTGCGAGCCACAAATCACGATATGAGATTCACCTGGTACTCATTAACTGTGACAGTCACGTTGATGTTTTTTTAAAATTATTTTCATAATACTTCTGTAATACTGAGGACATGACAGCCTTTAATTATATCCTCAGAGTTTGAATGCTTGGGCTGCATCCCAAACAGCACACTACAATATCAAATAGTTTTTCAGCACTGGTGTCATCATTATTTAGGCCTACTACTTAGTGTGCTTCTGTATGCATGACAATATCATACCACATCGAGTACCCTTGTACCACATTATACAACAGTTACTTCCAGTTCACTAATCTGATTGGACGAGCAGCATTCCAAGAGTGCTTATATTTAGTATAACCGCACTGGGTGAACACGTTTCACTGTTTGTATCACTCCACTTGTCCGTGTTCGCCATGTATAATTCCAATTCTAGCAACAGTTAACTGAAACTGTTACTATAGTAGCAACATCATCAGCTGATATGGTAAATGATATATTTCAGCAAGTTAGCCAGCTAGCTGACAGTCTATCTGATGTTAGCGGAGCAAAAATAAACAAAACATTCAGCCATATTGTTTCTGAAATGTCAGTTACTGGATATTAATTTATTATTTATAGAACTGCATAGAGCTGTTGTACAAAAGCACTCACAATCATGATATTAGCCAGCTAATATTGATTACTCCAGTTTTATCTTTACCAGCTAATGGTTAGAAAGCGTTTTTGGGAGGTCTTTTTTTAACAAAGTGCACCATCTTTTCATCTGACAGTCAGCTTCTGTCCGTGAGATAGCACTAAAAAGCCTCTCACTTTTTACATGATGAAGTAGTACCAGAGACCAGTGTCTGCTGAAACTTATTTATATCGACAGCCCAGTACTAAAGTGCTAGTATTCTCTGCTCTGGGGATTGTTGCCCCCAAAGAAATTCATCAGCTTGGATGGAGGCTGTAGTCATTCTCGACTGCTTTCTGTGACTCTTGTGTTTCACTAGTTCATCAAAAGCCTTAGCTAGGGTGTTATATATTTCATAAATGTGTGCCTAAGATGTCTGGGTTTTTTTTTAGAGTACTTTGAAGCATGGAATTCATCCTGCCCTCTGCTTAGCAACTGTTTTCCCGCACTCATGAAGAGCTGGAGAAGTAGCACTATTTCTATTTGTGTTTAAAAAAGAGTGTTTTAATTGAACGAGTTGTTAAAGGCATACATAGATCTATTGCATCCAAAATAGTGCTGCCAGGATTTTTTAAATACCGAGGTCATGAATTCCAGTTCTCATAGTGCCGTTCAGGGGGCATTCCCCTGAAAAAGTTTTTTAAAACTATAGTATAAATCTATATTTTGAGAACAACAACAATCACTTTGATAATAATTTCATTTGATAATAATTTCAGAATTTCAATAATTTGTAGCACTTTGAGATTTGCCTCAAATGAACATGTAGGGTAAACAAAATTTCTTCTTCTTCTTCTTCTTCTTCTTCTTCATAGTAGTAGTAGATTAATTATCCCATTTTCATACAAAACAAATAACACCTAAACAAATTAAAAATATTTAATGGCAGTAAAGATGTAATTATGCAATATCACATAAGTAGGAGTGCAATTATGCTGAATATCATCACAGCTGTGATTAGCTATGCCCGAATGCATTCTTCATTTTCTTCCTTTGTCCTATAGTACAAATTGTTGCATCTATTATATTATGCACCTTTTATAGTTGTGTTGTAGCATATGACATATGCAATAAAGCAATCCAGAAAATTCAGGACAATCCAATGGCCATTCTTCACTGGGGTTCAGGGACCCTCAGAGGTCCAGTACAGTCAAGCCAACTGTGATTTTTTATTTTTAATATTACAGTGGTGGAAATCACAATCCAAAGTGATTTATTACATTTAATATCGAGTTCCTGTTGTTATTAGCCTACATGTTATTAGCCTACATGTTCATAAAAATGTAGAGTTAAAGGAGTTCCTGACTGCAAAAGGTTTGTGAACCTCTGCTATAGAGAGCGGTACCAGATATCAAATTGGTCAAAGTATATTTTAAAAAATTTAACCAGTCCTACCATATTATTGGCTGTAAATATCTGTGATTAATGTGTCTAATAAATCCTATAATGTATCAAATGCAAACCACTAGAAAACACATTTATGGCACAATTGCAAGTAAGGACCTCAACAGCTGATCATATAATTTGTGCATATTGTTTGGACAGATAATCAAACAGCTCCTTTCCTTTGTATCTCGAATTTGTATTGGAAAAAAATTCATTTGAAGAAGATGACAATATGGTAATTATTTGTCATTAACAGTGATTAGTGTGTTCAATCACACTCGCAAACCACTAAATGCAACACAAGTCTATTGAGTGTCAGTTCATTTTGAACAAACTGGCTGAAGTATACTATACGGCCAAAAGTATGTGGACACCTGATCATCACACCCATGTGTTTGTTGAACATTTCATTGCAGATTTAGTTGCTGTTATAATAACCTCCACTCTTCTGGGAAGACATTCCAGTAGATTTTGGAGCGTGGCTTGGGGATTTGTGCTCATTCAGCCACAAGAGCATTAGTGAGGTCAGGCACTGATGTCAGGCGAGGAGGCCTGGGGTGCAGTCGGTGTTCCAGTTCATGCCACAGGCCACAGGGGCATTGTCATGCTGGAACAGGTTTGGGGCTCTTAGTTCCAGTGAAAGGAAATCCTAATACTACAGCATACAAAGACATTCTATACAATTGTTTGCTTCCAACTTTGTGGCAACAGATTGTGGAAGAACCACATATACGTGTGATGGTCAAGTGTCTACATACTTCTGGCCAAATAGTGTACTTTATATTCATATAGAGTTTTTTTTTTCCTGTTTGAAGCTCTTGCAAATCAAATCTGACCCAGTTTCTATGTTTGCATCATGTGGTGTTGGAACATGAACTGAATCCTAGAGTGTATTTTGGTTTCACATTTTATATGGTGGCTATGATTTAGAGGCTATGATTTCGGCTGAACAAACAATGATTTATCTTTAGGCAACAGACTCTTTAATGAATTTAATGAGCTTCCTTGTGACAGTTTAAATTCATACCAAGTGGGTTTTTATTGTCATTCCTCTATATAGCTTGTATACGTTGGAACAAAATATCGTTTCTCCAGGACCATGGTGCAACACATAACAGTACACAAGACTACATAAAGTGAAAATACACAACAGTGTGAGACAAGTGGAGGACAATAAAAACACAGAACAGAACAATAAAGGAGGGTGAAGGGGTCATCTGCAATACTGGTGGCTTTGCGGATGCAGCGGTTGCTGTATGAGGTGTCGATGGTGGGTAGAGAGACCACGATGATCTCTTCAGCTGTTCTCACAATTTGATGTAGGGTCTCATTTTTGTCCCACTGTAGAAGATGGTGAGGATGGGAGGGGAAGTTTGGCTCTCTTCAGCCTCTGCAGGAAGTGGAGGCACTGCTGAACCTTCTTGGCTAGGCCCAATTGAACGATCCAGTTGAATATTAACTGTAATAAAAATAAAATATTCAAAATATTTACTTGTATTCATACTGAAGTGTATTATTCCAAAACTTTGATCAAGTTTATATTTGTATTTACATTCTATGATTTTGAAATACATGTGGAAAGAAAGTGTTACTAAGATGCTTCATCTAATGATATAGCTTTATCTTTCTATCATACATGATACAATATGTTACACTCCAAAGCATATTTATTGTAGTACAATCCAAAGCATAACAATGGCATTTTAGCATGTTACCCAATAAGCAATAACATAATGCCCATAAAACACATAGGCTAATGCAATCTTGTGAACATACAATAAATTAGTTTTACTTGTTTAATGATGTACATGGGATACAATATACAACATCAGAATGTTGTGGTACTGATAACAGTTCAGGGACATTTCACTTTTTTAATACATTAATCTCTGGACAGTGATGTGATTCTTTACCCATGGCTTTGATTGATGAGATGTAGAATCTATGTAAATTTACAAGAAACAGAAAACTAGAAAGAGAAGTCTTGGAGCCAAAAACAAAGGTGTTTCACCGAATGAATAATGAATAGAAGGCAGCATGGACCAAGAATGATGATGGTGCAAAAAAAAAAAAAAAAAAAAAACCACGTGGGTGATGTATTATATTATGTACCGTTTATAGTTGTGTTGTAGCATACGACATATGCAATAAAGAAATCCAGAAAATTCAGGACAATCCAATGGGCAGTCTTCACTGGGGTTCAGGGACCCTCAGAGGTCCATGAAGTACAGTCAGGCCAACTGTGATTTTTTTTAAAAAATATTACAGAGGTGTAAATCACAATCCAAAGTGATTTATTACATTTAATATCAAGTTCCTGTTGTTATTAGCCTACTTGACTGGTTGTGTTCATAAAAATGTAGAGTTAAAGGAGTCTCTGACTGCAAAAGGTTTGTGAACCTCTGCTATAGAGAGCGGTACCAGATATCAAATTGGTCAAAGTATATTTAAAAAAAAACGAAACAAAAAAAAAAAAACACGTGGGTAATGTATTATAAGGCAAAGTGCACTGAAAGCATTTCTGAAGTGTTTCAGTCCTCTGTGTCAAGCTGTTACTCCAACGTAACTAGTGTTTAAATCCAAGTATAAAATTCTAGCCTTCTGGTATGATGGATGATTTTGAAGTGTTTTTATAATTGAGTTCTTATGGTTAATATAATGGACCTGAGTTGTGTTTTTACAGGGAGAAGAGAAAAAAGGTATAGTGTGTGATCCTGGTGGCTAATTAAAATGGCATTTAAAATGATTGCTACAGCCAGTATACAGCTTTTTACTTTGTAGTCGCATATATTCACATATTCCAGTAAGCGCTTTATCCTGGGCAGGTTGTGTTGGATTCAGAGCCTGTCCCTGGAACACTGGGTGCGAGTCCATCGCAGGGCACTATGCACACACATACACAACTGGAGGCAATGTTTTTGAGATGTGGGAAGAAACCAGAGGACCCAGAGGAAACCCACAAGGACACAAAGAGGACATGTGACCCTCCAGACAGACCCTGGAGCTGTTTAGGAGGCAGTGATACCTGCCGTGCCACCGTGCCGCTCATCAAGATTGTAGCTTTGCATAAATAAATCCACGATACTTGAAAGTATTGCCATGTGAGATGCAAACATAAAACACAGGAAAAGAAACCTGATAGAAAACAGTCACACATTCTGTGGAGCACCTCCCTGTTTCAATCATCTGAAGCATTCATCTGAAGGCACTTGATATCATTGCTGCATTGATATGCATCACACACTGTTAGGATTTCGGAGGACTGAACGTGAGCCTATTGGTGTGCCTCTGTGTGCTACAATTACCCATAAACCCTTTGCACTGAGTCATAAAACTATACAAATATTCTTCAAAAGAAGTATAAACCAGCCCGCCATCAAAGGATCCAGTCTCCCTTTGCAACTATATTGTTTTTCCTCTATTTTAGCACAAAGCAATACAACACGCAGCTGATTTTCTTTTGTACTGAGCAAATTACGTACTGCTGATCCAAGGCTGTCTATCACGTAGCATGGAATTCATTTAGTAAGATAATACATGTCCCTCACACATTCACATTCAGACCTCAAAGGACAACAAAACCATTTCTTTCTGGAGATTTTTGTGGTTTGACTTTTTTTTTTTTTTTAATAAAAAGTCTTTCACAAGCAGGCTTTCACTATATGAAAGACTAGACTGTTTTCAATATCATAGTGCACACGAGGCATGAGATGTATATTTACAGTGTATCTTCATAACTGTCTTCATAGGCGATATATTGGTGCAGAGTGGAACAAATGTAACAAAAGAAAAAAAAGGGTGTTGGATGAATACAATGATGAAACCTGAGGAAAAAATATCGTCAAATAAACTTCCAGTATCCTACAGTGTCTTTCATTATTAATTTAATAGCATTAAGGTCTATTTAATGGGAATCAAACCCAGCAGTATAAAAGATTAACTCAAGTATGATCAACTTCAAGCAAGTTCATTGCTCTGACTTCCTTAGGAACTTACAACAACAATAATAATAATAATAATAATAATAATAATAACAACAACAACAACTTTATTTTTTAAAGCACCTTTCAATTTAAAATGCAGCTCAAAGTACTTGATCATGTGGAGCATAAAAATAGAGAAACAAAAGGTAGTCAAAAACAAAAAAAATAATAGCAATAAATAAAAATAATGCAGTAAATAATAACAGTGACAGAAAGAAGACAATAATAACAAATAATATACAATATACAAAATAATGAAAAGTGTGTAAAAAAGTAGAATAAAAATAATATTAAAAAAAACAGGAAAATAAGGCAAATAATAAAAGGTAGTTTAAAGGTAAAGTGAAAAAAGTTTCTACCAAAAAAAAAAAAAAAAAGCTTTTTTTAATAACAGTATAAATAATGATTGCTTGTGCTTAAGAAATCGATTTTATTTTATTATAATTACTCTGAAAGATATTAATAGCTAATATAGTTAATTCAGATGGCAAAAGAGTCAACATGTTCCAAAAGCCTGGATCATCATTATCTCCATAACAAATAGATGAATATATATCGTAGTAATTATAAATGTCTTAGATCGTTTTTTTGAAGGCTGCAGATTGCTGCTTAAATTATAAGCTGACTGTCAATCAAGACCTGCGCAAACGCCCTACTGTGCCACCGCTCCACAGCCCTGGAGATAAATCAGTTTTATATTTAATAATGCATTTTGATCAATATTTTCAGTCCATACATTAGCACACACATTCAAACACATTTAATTATTGAGGCATCCCAGGTAGCGAGCTAGCTGATAGCCCAAGTCATTTGACTAAGTCTTTTGATCTTATGTTTCAAAAAGCAAAATTAACTTAACTCACGTAGAGGAAAATATGAGCAAGATGCTTGAATTGTACACTGTGTGTGTGTCTGTGTGTGTGTGTGTGTGTGCTGGAGATGTACTTTCAAATACAATTGCGACAGTGCTAGAAAAACATCAGAAAAGGCTTATGACCGTAGATTTTGCTTGGGTTAATGAAGTTGAGAGGCTCTCACAGTTGACTTGTGCTACAGGCTACAATCGAGTGAATTTTTTGAGTAACCCTGTAATAGGCAGTTGTTTTGAGGTGTTTTAGATGTACCTTTGTTCAGCTGTGTTCAATACAGCAGGTGTGTTTCCTGTCGCAGTGAGCGAGGTGCACACACCTCCAGAACCAGGGCTGCCAGGGATTCAGCAAAATTTCCAGCCCAACTACATCTCAAAATCCACCTGAAGGACCTGAAACTAGCCCCAAAAATTCAGGAAACACATTTTCTTCTTTTTCTCAGCCTCGTCATGGGAAACAAGGTGACCATGGTGTACATGCATTTCTGATGTTCAACATTATTTACTCCAAAAACCCCTTCTCTCTTTCCCAATCTTTACAATATATCTTACAAGAGAATTGGTTCTGTACATGGTAGACACACTTACACATTGCCTTTGTTTGTGGAAATTCATTACATTTAATTACTAGTTAATTTATTTGCTATTAAACAAGTGTTCTCCCCATGCTTTGGGGGTTTCCTCCGGGTACTCCGGTTTCCTCCTCCAGTCCAAAGACACGAGTTGTAGGCTGATTAGCATCTCTAAATTGTCTGTAGTGTGTGAATGTGTGTGATTGTGCCCTGTGATGGGTTGGCACCCAGTCCAGGATGTCCCCTGCCTTGTGCCCCGAGTTCCCTGGGATAGGCTCCAGGCTCCCCCCACCCTGTGTAGGATAAGTGGTACAGAAAATGGATGGATGGATGGATGGATGCTATAAAACAAGATCCTGATGTCCGCACAGTATTTTTTAAAGATCCCAATTTGACATAAAAACGATGACCCTGGCAACCCTGGTATTAACCGTCCTGTCCCCTGCTTCTCCTCTACTGAAACTGTTCACAGAGAGAGTAAAGGGCAGCGTGATTCCTGCACCAATGAGACTGTATTAGTGCTTACTACAGTTCCTTTTTTTGAACACTAGGTGCAATAATAACTCTGTGGAGCTAAATGGGGCAGTGAGCATGCTGCCCCATGACTGCACAACATCTAGAATATACAGATGTTGAACATATAGAATATATGCCCCCCTGGCCCTGTGGATGAGCTGCAACTGCAAAACATCATGTGTAAGTTCTGGTTCTGGTGGAGGAGCAGACAGAAGGTACATTTGCCAACAATATTGCTCTAAACACCTGCTATTGATGGCTAAATAGGAAACAGTACAACAACAAACTTACTTATTAAATACACTATATAGCCAAAAGTTTGTGGACACCTGACCATCACACACACATGTGCTTTTTTGAACATCCCATTCCAGACTTCGTCCCAATTCTGGGAAGGCTAAGACCTGTTAGTCCTGAGCAAGCATTTTACTGCTATTTATACATATTATTCTACTACACCTCTTATTAAAAATAACTATAATAATAACCTAATAGAGTAAAGATTCAAGAAGAGTTTTTTATTTACATGCCATGAATATCAGAAATAACAAAATTACATAAAAAGATTAATGTAAAATGACTTTACGTCAATACACTCATAAATCAATCAAGCAACCTTAGCTAAATGTAACATGACAGAAAGAAGTACCTATGCCTACTAATACTGCTTTTTTAATACTGCTTGATTAAAATGCATTTTAGGTTGTTACTTAATTTAATTAATAGGATTTTGTTACTAGGCTTTTCTTTCAGAGAAAAAAGTACTGTAAATGTCAACATAATAAATGAAAAACATGTACAGTAGCACTATGTAATGTATCGTTGTTATTAGTATGTAAAAACTTTGGTAAATGTTGGTAAATTAAGTATATTAACAGTTGAATGTTAGGAAAACTGCATATCCTTGTGCATTAGATATAGAATTTAAACCATTTCTCTTAGGGATCAATAAAGTACTCTATCTATCTATCTATCTATCTATCTAAGGTTGCCACCTTCATGAGGAAAAATAAGGGACACAAATAATTTTTATATTTGATAATATATTTGAATATATAATATATAAGATAGATTGATATAGTTATTTAATTAGACTTTGCATACATTTAATTAGCTATAATATTTATAAATTATCGAAAGTTTATAATCTTAATCTTCAATCTAAAATCTGAGAATGGATGGGACATTCTCTGCATGATTAGGTCCTGTAAGATAGCCTAATATAACAGTTAGCCTGATGTTAGCTTCCCTTTTAGCAAACTTAACTACTGGTTCATGTTGGAAGACATTTTTTAAAAACCACGCGACTGAGTCTCGGTAACCACGGCAACGATGGCGTTGCGTGCAGAGCATGCCCGTCATTCTCTGCTCCATAACACTGACTTTAAAGCTTCTCTGCTACTTCTTGTGTATGATTTTATTCACTATTATGTTTTTCTCAGCACTGCGAAGACTTTTATGTATAAAAATTCTAACAGAATACAGGACAAATTGCATTCCTTATTGACTCAATAAGGGAGGCAGTATTGCATTTTTTCAATACAGGACAATCCCGTATTCTAAGGGACGAGTGGCACAGTTTGCTGACAGTGATGCCACAACCGTGTGCACCACCAGGGCGGCTGCTGGTCAAATGGGTGCCCCAAGCCAAATTGTATTGTGGTGCCCCCATCCCCTCCAAATATTATGAAAATTAAAAAAAAAAAAAAAAAAAAAAAAAAAAAAAAAAAAAAAAAAAAAAAAAAAAAAA